>OZ025219.1:3327867-3590367 GCA_964019055.1 Anthopleura xanthogrammica | reverse complement strand
TAATGTTAAAAACGCTAATACAAATACCCTTCCAGTTATGAGCTAACCTGATTATCAGCCCACTATTCTGCTAACAAAAGTACCCTTACAGTTAAGATAGTCCCCAGTTATAAGCCCACTACTCTGCTAACAAAAGTACCCTTCCAGTTAAGATCCTCCCCAGTTATAAGCCCACTATTCTGCTAACCCAAGTACCCTTACAGTTAAGATCCTCCCCAGTTATAAGCCCACCATTCTGCTAACACAAGTACCCTGATAGTTAAGATCCTCCCTAGTTATAAGCCCACTATTCTGTTAAGACAAATACCCTTACAGTTAAGATCCTTCCCAGTTATAAGACCACTATTCTGTTAACTAAAGCACCCTTAAAGTTAAGATCCTCCCTAGTTATAAGCCCACTAGTCTCATGACTCAAATACCCTTCCAGTTATGAGGTAGCCTAATTATCAGCGCACTATTCTGGTATAGAAAAATAATAATAATTATAATATTTATAATAATAATAATAATATTAATAATAATAATGAAGATAATAATAATAATGATAATAATATAATAATGTTAATAATAATAATGTTAACAATAATAATGTTAATAATAATATTTATATTTATAATAATAATAATAATATTAATAATAATAATGAGGATAATAATAATAATGATAATAATATAATAATGTTAATAATAATAATGTTAATAATAATAATGTTAATAATAAAAAAATAATATTAATAATAATTTATTTCAAGTCAATAACGTGGGAAGTGGTCCCCCAATCTTCCGAGCAACGAGGCTCATGTTAAAAACGCTATCACAAATACCCTTTCAGTTATGAGCTAAGCTGATTATCAGTCCACTATTCTGCTAACACAGGTACACTTACAGTTAACATCCTCCCCAGTTATAAGCCCACTAGTCTACTAACAAAAGTACTCTTACAGTTAAGATCCTCCCCAGTTATAAGCCCACTATTCTGCTAACACAAGTACCCTTACAGTTAAGATCCTCCCCAGTTATAAGCCCACTATTCTGCTAAGACAAATACCCTTACCGTTAAGATCCTTCCCAGTTATAAGACCACTATTCTGCTAACACAAGCACTTAAAGTTAAGATCCTCCCTAGTTATAAGCCCACTAGTCTCATGACACAAATACCCTTCCAGTTATGAGGTAGCCTGATTATCAGCGCACTATTCTGGTATAAAAATAATATTAATAATAATAATAATAATATTTATAAGAATAATAATATTATTAATAATAATAATGAAGATAATAATAATAATGATAATAATATAATAATGTTAATAATAATAATATTAATAATAATTTATTTAAAGTCAATAACGTGGGAAGTGGTCGCCCAATCTTCAGAGCAACGAGGCTCATGTTAAAAACGCTAATACAAATACCCTTCCAGTTATGAGCTAAGCTGATTATAAGCCCACTATTCTGCTAACACAAGTACCCTGATAGTTAAGATCCTCCCTAGTTATAAGCCCACTATTCTGCTAAGACAAATACCCTTACAGTTAAGATCCTTCCCAGTTATAAGCCCACTATTCTGCTAACACAAGTACCCTTACAGTTAAGTTCCTCCCCAGTTATAAGCCCAGTAGTCTGATGAAACAAATACCCTTCCAGTTATGAGATAGCCTGATTATCAGCGCACTATTCTGGTATAAAAATAATAATAATAATAATAATAATATTAATGAAGAAAATAATAATGATAATAATATAATAATGTTAATAGTAATAATGTTAATAATAATAACGTTAATAATAATAATAAGATTTATAATAATAATAATAATATTATTAATAATAATGAAGATAATAATAATAATGATAATAATATAATAATGTTAATAATAATAATGATAATAATATAATAATGTTAATAATAATAATATTAATAATAATTTACTTAAAGTCAATAACGTGGGAAGTGGTCGCCCAATCTTCCGAGCAATGAGGCTCATGTTAAAAACGCTATCACAAATACCCTTTCAGTTATGAGGTAACCTGATTATCAGCCCACTATTCTGCTAACACAAGTACCCTTACAGTAAAAATAGTCCCCAGTTATAAGCCCATTGGTCTACTAAAAGTACCCTTACAATTAAGATCCTCCCCAGTTATAAGCCAACTAGGCTTATGCCACAAATACCCTTACAGTTATGAGCTACCCGGGCTATAAGCCCACTATTCTACTAACACAAATATCCCTCCAGTTATTAGCTTCCTTTGTTATAAGACCACATCACAGTCTGCTAACATAATTTACTCCTTCCAGTTGCATCCCTCCTTTATTATAAGCCCAGTAGTCTGCTAAAGAAAAACCCTTCTAGTTATGAGCTACCCTGGTTATAAGCAAACATAGTCTGCTAACACAAATGAATCCTTCTAGGTAGAACGCCTTCCCATCCTGTTACAATGAAAATCACCGTTAAACTTGGTTGTCTCAAAACTAGGAAAAAATTCTTCCTTTAAGGTCCCCAGATAAGAGAACATAGGTTTCTTAGAGTATAATCTCTTATTTAAGGACCAAAGTAAGAACTTTTACAAGTTTTGAGAGAATCTTTTCTTCTTAAAACGTTTCCTGGCCTCCTGTAGAACGCCTTCCCATCCTGTTACAATGAAAATCACCGGTAAACTTGGATGTCTGAAAACTAGGAAAAAGCTCTTCTTTTAAGGTCCCCAGATAAGAGAACATAGGTTTCTTAGAGTAAAAACTCTTATTTGGGGACCAAAGTAAGAACTTTTTACTAGTTTTGAGAGAATTTTTTCTTCTTACAAAGTTTCCTGGCCTGCTGTAGAACGCCTTCCCATCCTGTTACAATGAAAATCACCGTTAAACTTGGTTCTCTCAAAACTAGGAAAAAATTCTTCTTTTAAGGTCCCCAGATAAGAGAACATAGGTTTCTTAGAGTAAAAACTCTTCTTTGGGGACCAAAATAAGAACTTTTTTTACTAGTTTTTAGAGAATCTAGGAAAATCAAGTTTTAGAGCGAATGTTTGTTACGTGACTACGATTAGGCGTGTTTACCATAAAACGATTAAAAAAAAGTGTAGTCCAACACATAAGAGATTTCGGAAGTTCTTATAAATACAAGAACCAAAACAATTCGACTTATGGTGGTAACAGGTTAATATAATTTGATAAAGTTTAATTTAGGTAATGCAAATCTTAGAAGTAAGCTTACTGTAAAAAGGGCGGGAAAAGTATCTGAATTCAATACAGCTACATTTAACAATGAATGCATCCAATACCAAAAACAAAATACTTTCAGAAAATTCTACCATACCTTAGAATCGTGTATTCTTTGTTAGAACTCTAAATTCTCCGTGAATAAGCTTGTAAAATGGGCATACATCTCTAGTTTCATTCGGAACAACCCTCCAACGTTCATCCAACGTTCATCCAAGGTTCATCCCACGTTCATCCAAACGTACATCCCACGTGCATCCAACGTACATCCCACGTGCATCCAACGTACATCCCACGTGAACGCTTATAGGTCAGCGGTATTTACCACAGGGTAACTAACCATATATTTCTGTATGATCTCTGTGTTATGCAGTCCTTACCTATACTTTTAAACTGTTGCCTCAACCAACCTTGACAATCCTCAACGATCCTCAACTATCCTTGCCCATCCTTAACCATCCTCAACCATCCTCAACCATCCTCGACCATCCTTGACTATCCTCAGCCATCCTCAATCATTTTCAGCCATCCTCAACCATCCTCAGCCATCCCTAGCCATCCTCAGCCATCCTCAGTCATTCTCAGCCATTTTCAGCCATTCTTAGCCATCCTCAGCCATTCTAAACACTCCTCGGGCATCCTCAACACTCTTCACTGAGCATCCTCAGCCATCCTCAGATATCCTCAACCATCCTCAACCATCCTCAACTATCCTCAACTCTCATCCTCGTATAGTGTGTACAGACTTATCAGTTCCGTCAGAATCGAAGTAACAGCGCTATGCAAGAGAATCCGTTTATACTCAGGTTTGCTCTATGATTATTATTCAAGCCTCAACTTTTTGAATTGACAAAGTATATTTCTTTCTGAAAACGACGCCACAAGCAAAGCAGGTATGCTGGATTTCAAAGGGCATTACAGTTCTGGCAGATCTTGGAGATAATAGAATATAAGATTCTAATTTATTCCTATTAATACACATTCTGTTCAATAGTAGTTCAAGCTGTTTTAAGTTGCATAGTTGGCGCTTTATTCCTTTACAAGTGGCTTCCTGGTCAACATCTTTCATGCTCGCAAAATATTACTTTTTTAACACCAAAAGACAGAATAATCGCATCGTCGATACCTACCCAACTCGCTCTTCAGGATTTGATACCAATAGAACGAAAATCCAAAATTGTGGAAAATCCGGATCGTTGCATTTACTTCTTGAATAGGATTATTTCCAACTTTAACAATACTTATATCATTGATTTGATGCAGATTATTTTTGAAGATTAACAATATATTATGGCTGTTTTAAAAAGAAAACGATAAGGATGGCAGTAGGAATTATTCAATTCATTCTGCATATCAGTTTACAATTTTTTTTCAGCTTGATCAAAAAAAAAGTGTTCAAAAATCCCTCACTTTTGGCCAGAACGAATGCCAAAACAGAAAGAGGAATGTTCTACCGTTACCATAGAAACGTAAAAAAGTCTTTATTCCAAAGACTTGCAGTATCAAACCCATCCCCGCTTCAATACTATTAAAGTGAAAACAGAAAATGTGTGTTGAAAAATATTTATATGTGTATGTCTGTTTATCCTGACTATTCAATACTTTATGGGCTAACTGTGGTGCAACGATGGCGCACATACCACAGGGTGCCGAAACAATTTTTATACAAGTCTTCTCAGCCATTCACCTCGGGAATCAGATAAAACTGTGAACTAATCATTCGAGTAATCTCAGATATACAAAAAAAAATCCTGCTGAATAAGAGCAAGACATTTCATGAAACGTCAAAATGTAGACTGTCGAGCAAATTAGCTCCCTCACCCGGGAAGAAAAAATAAGGCAATGTCTGGCCATGAAACAGGATTTTTGGGCATTTTTTCGGCGACTCGATATTCACTCCAAAACTCTATTTTCTTGATCGTTTTCGATAGCATATTGATTTTCGACGAGTGATTTTGAGGTGTGAAAGAGGGAAGTTGGATTTTTCACTGAACCCTTGGTGGGTCTCCCTGTGTCCAGCTTTACAAGAAATGTGGCAGATAAGGCTCGCAAGGGCCACAACAACAGGCCTTAATTCTACTTGACCGCGCATGATATCTACTTGACCGCGCATGATATCTACTTGGCTATACATGATATCACCAAACTATCTATCCCGATAGCATACCAGATGTACAAAGTGGATGGAACGTTTTACTCTAGGGTTAGTTCTAGGTTATGTACAGCCAGAGATATTCGACATTTTCTTCAGCTGATCCTTATGTTATACCACTCGTTGCCAAATTTATTCTATATTCAAAAATGGTTAAGACATTTTGATAGTGTCGGTAATGATTGATATTTGTAGTCAAGTTAACGCTGGACCACACTCGTAGAATGAAAAGGTTTGGTGTTGACACGCTGAGTAGATAACGATACTGGGGATTTCCCTGAAATCATAGATAGCTGTCGCACTCACTTCCGTTATCTACTTGTAATCAGATATTATTATGGTTAAAAACCAAAGTGTTTAGGAGTTTGGTTTGGGTCAGCGCCTCACTTAGAAATAGTTAAAAAGAACCAGAATTAATATTGTAAGTCAGTTGAAGAGTTGAATCAAGTCGAGCAACTGGCCCAGAGATTGCAAGCCTGCAACAAAAGTTTGAAGGTACGTTTCCTGCCTCGAAGATCCTTGTGTCCTAACACTTATTACTAGGCATTTTTTCCGCGACTCGATATTCATTCCAAAACTCTGTTTTCTTGACCGTTTTCGAAAGAATAATCATTCTCAATCTCAAGTGATTTTGAGGTGCGAAAGGAGTAAGTTGGATTCTTCACTGACTCTCTGACTGACTCACTGACTCTCTGGTGTGCTGTGTCCAGCTCTACAAGAAATATGGGAGACAAGGCTCGCAGTGGCGCCTACTTAACACGCTTCAATTATACTTGGTCGCGCCTGATATCATCAAAGTATCTATCTGGATATGATGGATCCGGAAGAGGTTCAAAGTGGATAAATACTAGTTATACAATGGTTTCGAGTGGCATACTGTGGAATATCCCACGAGTCACTTGTAGTTTCTAGTATAGACACGAGCCTTTAGGCGAGTGTGTATGCAAAGAAAATACAAGTGACGAGTGGTATATTCCACGGTATGCCTCGAGAAACCATTGTATAACCATTTTATCCCACATCATAGAAAATACAGCCAATCAGAAAGCAGGAAAGCCGTTGTATATTGGGATAAAACGTTTTACCTTAGGGTTCTAGCTTATGTACAGCCAGAGATAGTCAACAGCATATCCTTCCCGCACTCGCGAAGCCAATTATAAGGCAATGTCTGGCCATCAAACAGGATTTTTGGCATTTTTTCCGCGACTCGATATTCACTCCAAAACTCTATTTTCTTGATGGTTTTCGATAGTATATTGAAAGAGGGAAGTTGGATTTTTCACGGACCCCCTGGTGGGTCAACAACAACAACAACAACAATTTCTTATTTGTACCCAGAATTGTAGCTATACAATAAGTTTTTTTAGATATATGATAATTAATTTAAAATAATAAAGTAACTGGCCCTAACAAATAACTTAAAAGCTAAAGATCAATTAGGGACTCCCTGTTCTCCTTGTTTTATTTGTTATCTTGAGAGCCAATCAGGATCGAGGCAGGAAATATTGGACTTTTCAAGAGCCATTTATTTCGTCGAGCATGCGCAGTAAGAAATAAGGGCTCTGAGAACGAGATTGGGAAAATATGACATCTGATCATGCGCATAGGACATGCGAATCGGCGAAAGGACTGGTACCACACAAGCAACCCTTCACACAAATGATTTGTTTAGTCGATTGATAGGAATTATCTTTAAGAGGAGCTTCGAATTCTTGTTGTTGTTTGATCTTTCCGGGATCGTGGTGGTCTGATATTTCTGTAGAGATTATCAAAGTGAAAGCTATCACAACGTGCCGAATCTAATGCAAATGAATTCAAACAATAGGTTTTGCTCAGTTGCATTAGACGTTTTTGCTATAACGAACATTTTCGTAATCTCGTGCCGTTGAACAAAAGATGTACGAATTATTTTGTGATTTAAAAAAAAAATAGTAGTATTGGTAATGATAATTAGACTGAATCAGCGTTTCACACGAGCAATGCCACATTTATAATAGTCTGCACGTCTAAACCGGGCCTAACAAATAAGTAAAGCTGTTAATATTTTTATTAAGTTTTATTAATATTTATGAACATACATGTATGAGGGACATAAAAATAAAAATATTATTAAACTTCAAATTAAAAGTTTTCACCTTCTAGACTACAAATAACGGTCTGCTCATGCGCATTACGGTACAAAGCCATTTTGCTGCAAATAACGGTCTGCTCATGCGTAGTAACGTTGCATTTGACAATGGCCCGCTTCCCTGAAAAAAATGAACTGACTTCTTTGTTATTGTTTGACTCGCGCGCACTGCCCCTCAAAGATTACAAAAAATAATTTGAATGATAAAACAATTATTGAACTCGGTTATCGTAAAATATCGAGATTTGTTAGTGTTTGCTCGCCACTAACAAATCACGATATTTTGCTCAACCTCGTCCAATAATTGCTTAATAACTCGAGTAAAACGGTATATATGGATTATTTTATAGCGACTTATTTCACTATCTCTAACAATTACACTTTCAAATGGGTTCAAAAAGTTAGTTTTTCATAAAATAGTCTATCAGGTGTTTCCAAGAGTTGGCCATACATAAATATGGTCATTTTTGAAATAGTTGTTGGAATCACGTTGACATGACAATATTTAGGATACCGCTGGGAAGTTGACAATACTATTGTTTGACAGGTCGATACTCTTCATTGAATCGAGCTGTTATGATAATTTATGGAATACTGACGTTAATCGCTGAATGCTTCGTAGTTCAACGAAGACCATGGCACAGCTACACAGAATTATTAGCAGTAACTGAGACTCCTTAAATTCTCCTCATGACTCAAACACATCTCTGCAAGGAATAGATAACCAGTCTCTTAAGGTAGGTTTCAAAACCTTACTATGAGTATAAGATATTTATAATGTTGTCAAATATACATGTTTGTTTGAAGTTAGAGTAAGTAAATACAGTTGATTATAATTTGTTCCTGTGCCTTTCAAGGTTAACCAATCTTTACATAAATGTTTGTTTTTTTGGACCAAAACTTATACTTGTGAGGTAATTTGATTTATCTGTTTTAGCATAACCGTAAACTGACTCTTTATGTACCGTACTCAAGTCGGAAATTCATATACTTATATCTTAATTGAAGCCATTCTCCACGGTTCAATACATACGAGGCTTAACTCATGACAAGACAAAGCACATCATTCATGATACGTTTCTTATTCTTCCTAGTATAAAATTCTATAGAAATATGTTCATTAAAGAGACGATCTAAGCTTAAACCTGGTTCGGCATCATCCCTATGATCCAACACATTAATCAGGAAAAACACGGAAAAAAAAAAGAAAGATAAATAGATCAAATCAAATCAAATCAATAAATACAAAACGAAAAGTAAGCTTGTGACACCTACTTGGGCTATGCTGGTGTAGGTTTGTACACAGATATTCGTGTAGAATATTTTGGGAATGTTTTGTTAGTGGTTGGTATTCACACTGATGTATTATGTATGATGTATTTGTTTTACCTTTGTCGTATCAAGTATTATTGGTCATGCGATCATCCAGAAATGTGTTTTTATCCTAACTACAAAATATATGACAATGCTTCCATGTTATTATCGAACAAACTAAATATATCGAGACAGAAGGACAGACAGACAGACAGAAAGACAGAAAGACAGATGATGAACTGTTAATTATGTTAATCGACGCCAATATTTATCCCCTACCAAGATGGCCGCCGTATCGTCGAAGCACTCCGTTGGAAACTTATTTGTTTGTCCATCAAATTGAGCTGCATCCTGGAGTCATACATGCTTCAAGGGGTACATGTTTTATGAGATGGTTGACAAACAAGCAACGGACGTGAAATAAAAAACGAAACGGAAAGGAAGCAAAAATGATAAGGAGAAGGAACGAGAAAAGAAAAAGAACGAGAAGAAAATGAAAAGAAAAGAGAATTGATGGATAGGTAATATTGACACACGTCTCTCTCTATTCTATTTGTAGTGCAGATAATGAGTGCTGGTAACCATGGGAACAGTTTGTGTAAAACAGAAAAAGTCAGTGGAATTTGATGAAGAAGACTATGGCTATGGTCAATTAATAAGGTCAGTATGAGCTTCTTGTTGTGGTAAGAGAACATGTTATTGGACAATAGCCAATAGACCTCTTGCAGCACGTCGGAATGCACTGGGTTCCAACTGAGTCCTTTTTGGAATTCGTATAGAAACCGCTGTGTTCCTTGATTACAGACTCATTTACTCGGGGATGGCCTCATTTCAGTCTCAATATTTACAAATACGAAAAGTCATGTAAGGAATGCACAACTTGAACAATAAAAACACTTTGGAATTCCAGGGGCGTAGCCAGGATCTTACCTGGGGGGGGGGGGGGGGGCAAAACCCGTTTTCAGAACAACCCCTCAACCAAAACAACGCCCAACCAAGAAAACGCCCAACCAAAAACAACGGCAAACACGATGGAGGAGGGGGCCAGGCACATGAATATTCTGCGTAATTTAAAATCGAGACCTTGACATAAGCATAAGAAAATGGAAACATTTTCAATGTATTATGCTTATGTCGAAAAAATTCAAGTGTGAATCGGCACAACATAAACATTTTTATGCTTATGTCTATGCTCATGCTTAGGTCAAGTGTGAACCAGCCTCAAACTTGGTATTGAATTGCATAAATGAATCTGTAGTCAAGGAATAGACACGTGACCTCTAAACAGCTCAACTGAATTTGGAGGACAAAAAAAAAAAAAAAAAAAAATCTCCTGAAAATTGGAACCTATTGTTTTGTCCTCCAAATTGAGCTGTATTACGACGTGCTGCAATACAGCGGTATTTTATGAATTCGAAAAATATATATTTTGTTTTATTCCCCAAATTAATTAAGCTGCTTTGATTTCACGTGAAAGGGGTCTGTATAAGGGACAGTCAATCAACACAATTAATATGCTATTTATTTCAGATATCCCTTAGCGTATTTTCTTTTGTCCCTAATCTCCATTGTTTCGATTTAGTATATATTAAAAGTTTATTTTTCTGAATATTTAATCAGTCTTCGCAAATATCGTAAGGATACAGATGTAAGTAGCGCTTCTTTCTTTATTTCTTCTTTTACTTTTTGAGTTTTTTAAGTTAACTTTTTTACTGAGGACACTATTTTCGTATTCAGTTTTTTCAACCACTTTATTGCAATTGTCTATCGTATTATTGAATTACCAAGTATTACGAAAGCTCGTCAACACATGTATACGTTATTTGTACATTGTTTCAAGGCATTTTTACTCGAAAAGAATTTTCAGTATTATTTCGTTTTGGATTTTGCTGCCGTCAATCACACTTAATTGTTCATTCCCTTTTACTCTCTGGTCATGTGATCAGACGAAATACGATGGAAGAACGAACAGGTAGCCCATTATATAAAACATTGTGTTTATACGCAAAAATGATCAAATCATCAGCAATCAACAAAGGTCTGCTTCCAGACGGTTTTTTACTCGGCCTTCCCAAGGTTGAGGCATTTAATTAAAAAGGCAAAAAACTTTGCATTCTAAATAGATTCTCTTCGAATATGGCGCTGATGACGTCAAACGAGGATTGGCCTTCTTATCTATTTCTTCAGACTTGGTCGATGGTCGGATTGAGAACCTTTTTATCAATTAAAAACAGCAATCCATATGAAAAAATCTGAAAAAATCTGTCAGTCTACACGAACTCGGAAGAGTCAAAACAACAAGGTTCCACTCACAACATCCGGGACATTCCAGGATCTATCCTCGTTTGACCGCGGTCAAAGGATATATTCCTTTCTTAATTTTTCTGGGATCAAAACTATTGTTAATACTGTCGTGTAATTTTACATCCTTTTCTATAGGAAATCCCATTTAAAAGAGTTACCAGTGACGAATGATTGCTCTGGTGTATATCGGCAGATAGAGAAGAATTATTCAAAGCCCAATGATGGAACCCAGCTAGCTGCCACCAAGAGCACTCTCCATCAATTCCCTGAACTCGCCGCTCGCTACAAACATGTTGTTTGTGGAGACTTTAATATAAATTTGTCGTCAAAAGCGAAGATTGTAAGGATCTTTATAAGTTCTACGTTTACTGGTAAGAATAGTACATCATAATTATGCTTGGTATTTCCAGTGTAAATAGCTTTGATAGACGTATTTACCTTGGGTGTAATGTTTTCCCATTTCAGACCACGTGTCATTCGATCTCTTGAGAATAAGATTCTTTGTTTGAGTTGTATCATATTCAAGTGTCTTCTCAACCGCAACCATTAAACAAAGAAATTGTATTCTAGGGAATAACAAGGTGGTCTGAAAAGCAGGGGTGGTTCCAGGGGAGGGTGCAGGGGTGCGCACTCCCCCGAACAACTTTGTCCTCCTATTTATTTTTTCTTTCTTTGATTCTGAGGGTTGCACCCCCTTGCCCTGTCTCCCTCCTTGAGCAAAATTTTCGATCCGCCCCTTGAAATGGAGAAAACATTGAGTCCAAACTAGAGGTCACTATGAACTCAGAATAACCCAACTTCATAGTAACTGCACAACTGCAGCTTTGCTTAACAAATTATATTTGACACCGCCATGTTTGCTTGCTTGTTTTTTTAACGATTTCCCTAATATTCCAAGAATCCTTACAGCTTACGTAGCAAAAAACCAACTTGTCTTTTCTTTTTGCGACTAATGCCTTTTTCATTTCTCGGCGGGGAACGGATCTGATATGAATGCTAGATCAAATCGACTGAAAAGTCACGTGTTTCAGAGTGTGTTTGTTTGTAGGATATCCCACGGCAGCTTGGGGAACTTTTCTTTTTCTAGTGGACCGAGCTAAAAGGAAATTCTTTGGTGCAAAGCTAGGCAGCTTTATTTCATTCAAAAAAGACAACAACAAAAAAGTTATTTAGAAACAGTGCCCGGCCTACTTCAAACATTATGCTGAACAAACTATCTAGAATCATGGATATTCAGTACACTGGGAAGCAATCAACTTTTTTTCTATTTATTTAATTTTTTTCCCTTATTACGTCAATAATTGTCGGTCCACCATGGGACAAGTGTCCTCTTTATCTTACCCCAAACTCTTAAGGCTCAGATAGACGGTGCAACATTCCATGTAACATTGCTTGCAACATCATGATTACAGTACTATTTCAGCAGCCAAATCAGAAAAAAACTCGATTTTTCCGCTTAATTTACAAAGATAATACAAATTACATAAAAATAATGAAACAGAAGTTTATTTTTTTATATTTTAGTGTGATGTTGTACGCAATATTACACGAAATGCTGCACCGTGTGTCGGAGCCTTTAGTACTTACTGTATCGTGATGATTATATTTCGTAGATACTGCAGTAGAGCGGAACGAATTAATGGTCAAAGTCTTCCCGGCACTAAAGACATTTTGTCAGGAAAAAGGCTATGAATTCCAGGTGAGATACGCAGTCATATTCTGCTGATATCTTTTTAATTGCACAAGCAAAAAAAAATTTAAATTTAAATTTAAAAAAAAAACATAAAAAAGAAAAGAAAAGAAAAGAAAAGAAAAGAAAAGAAAAGAAAAGAGATATCATCTGAATATGTAACACATACTTTCCTTTCTTTCAGGTTGTGGATATGCGGTGGGGTGTACGAGAACAGTCAACAGATGACCATACTACATTAGATTTATGTCTAAAAGAAATTCAAGCTTGTCAGCAAATATCTACTGGTCCAAATTTTGTGGTAAGGATCAAGTCATGTGCCTTTATTCATCCAACATATTCTATACTATTTCTTAACTTCATTGTTTTTTGTAGACTTTTCTTGGTCAAAAATATGGTTTCCGTCCATTTCCACCAAAAATTCCTAAAGCAGAATTTGAAATGCTCTTCTCTTCGATAAAAAATGTATCAGATCAAGCCATTCTTCAGAGGTGGTTCCGGTGCGATGAAAATGCAGTTCCTCCGACCTATTTACTTCAGGTAAAGAACTTATATGGTTGCTTTTGAATTTTACATTTCCAGTATTCATGTTTTATTGAGTTTTGCCATGAAATAACCATGTGGTCCTAAAACAATGGATAGTTTCCCCGGTAGGTGTTTTACAACGAGTAAATTTAGAACACCATGACACAGAAAAAGGTTTTTGTGTCTCGTAAATTCAGCTTAATTCAAAATAAAATTCAGAATTCAGTAAATTCAGAAGTTTATGCTGTTTTTCAATTGTTTGCCTAACGTTTTTCCTTGTATTTTTGAAGCCAATCAGCTCGTTTATCCCTGGTTACCTGAGTAATGATGTAAACGAGAGGACCAAAGCGTGTGTAGAATGGCAAGATGTGTTCAAAAGGTTGCAAACTGTGCTAAGACAGGCTGCTTTGCAATCGTTACAAGACAAGGAAGAGATCCATAAGTACTTTATGTCAGGTATTTATTTAAAAAAGATCGTAATCTACAAGTTTGTTTGGGTGCGAACGAGCGTCCTTGTTACTCAAAAACGTAATACTCAAGGGAATGAAAATGGTTTGAAATGGCAAAAAAAAAAGGTCCATATTGAAAGTATAATGCTAAGCGTACGTCAATAGTCCGTTTCACAGTTCCTGCGCAATCTTGAAAGGTAGCCGTTCCGTGCCTTTGCATCGAAACGAGACATTCGATCATTCATTCATCCATTCATCAATCCATCCATCCATCCATTCATTCATTCATTCATTCATTCATTCATTCATTCATTCATTCATTCATTCATTCATTCATTCATTCATTCATTCATTCGTGTTCCTTCATCCATCCGTGAATCCATCGTCCATCCATCCATCCATCCATCCATCCATCCTTTCATTCATTCATCCACTATCCATCCATCCCATCCACCCCATCCACCCATCCATCCACCCATCCATCCATCCATCCATTCATCCATTCATCCATTCATCCATTCATCCATTCATCCATTCATCCATTCATCCATTCATCCATTCATCCATTCATCCATTCATCCATTCATCCATTCATCCATTCATCCATTCATCCATTCATCCATTCATCCATTCATCCATTCATCCATTCATCCATTCATCCATTCATCCATTCATCCATTCATCCATTCATCCATTCATTCTTTCATTCATTCATCCACTATCCATCCATCCATCAACCCTATCCATCCATCCACCCATCCATCCACCCATCCATCCATCCATTCATTCTTTCATTCATTCATCCACTATCCATCCATCCATCCATCCATTCTTTTTCTTTCATTAGTTGATTAATCAATTGCATTTTTGTCTGTCTGCATTTTAGTTACCGAGAGTGAAATACGTTCTGGTATCCTATCATCGTCCAATCCTTCTTCTCAGTGCTGTTGGTTTAGTCGAAAAATCGAAAACCTCCAGGATCATGTGACCGATGAGCATGCGCAGTACTATATTGACGTTCGAGAGAGTGCCCTCAATGAAGAAGCCCAAAAACTATTAGATGGTCTTAAGAATGACATCGTATTGCATCACTTGTCAGATAGCAACATCAAGCAATATGAAGTTGAATGGAGTAGCCAAGGTATTGATCCGGAACATTGCGAAAATCACAAGGTATATGATAATTATCTTCAGTTCTTAAGTTTAAATTTTTTGTTGCCCACTAAACAATGATGACTGGAAATTGTTGTTAGCCATATATTTCTCTATTCACTTCTTTCTTCTTTTAGTGGCAACAAGAAGGAAAATTATTGGGAATTATCATTGAAATGATATCATTGCTAAAATGATCATTGAAAATCCAGTATTATTTTGAAACGTTTGGTGTTACAGAGTTACGTATGGACCTAACTAAGAAATGTCATGATTTTTACTCATAAAGCTATTCGAATTTCTTTTGCTTCAGGTGTACATCGAGCGCATGCAATATGATGTACGGGCAGTTCTAGAGGAGCTGATAGAATCAGCAATACTCGCCAGAATGTCCCATGAACTAAATGATTCCGTCTATGATGAAGCGAGCCAGCACCTTTTGTTTTGCAAATCCAAGTGTGAAACGTTTTTTGGTCGTGAAGATGTGTTAAACGAATGCAGCAACTACTTGATAGAATTATCCAACTTTCAAGGAAGTTCTCCAAATAATATACACTCTAACGGATACTTGAAAGACACTGAGGATTCTAAAAATACAAACCATAAAGAGCAAGTTGCACACATTCACAAAAAACTCACAAAAGAGCTGTCGTCGTCATCTTACGATCCCAAAAGTAACCACCCGCTTGTTATCTATGGAGAATCTGGATGCGGAAAGACGTCAGTGGTTTCCATGGTAGCAATGAAGTCACGTGAATGGCTGGGTGAAAATCTTAAAGTTATTGTCCGGTACATTGGAACAACTCCAGACTCTTCACTGGTTCGTCTTCTTTTGCGGAGCGTCTGTCGCCAGATATGTGTTGTATACGATGAAGATTCTTCGTTTGTCAGAAATGTATGCCATTTGCTTGATTTCCGTTAATTTAGAAGTAATAGACCTCTTTAGTCCTCTTTGTTAATGTTTGTTGTGACCATTTCAGACCATGTGATGCCACTTGAGTTGATTCTTTCATGTGTAAATATTTTAATAAAAAGAACATTTTTCAGGGGAATGTCATGTGGTCTGAAATGGGCAATTTAGTATACGAAGCTAAATAGGTCTATTGAGATGATTGAATCTGAAGGTTCAGATACACGGTGCAATATTCCCTGCAACATTCCTTGCAACATTATGATTACAGTACTATTTCAGCAGCCAAATCAGAGAAAATCTCGATTTTTCCGCTTAATTTACAAGGATAATACAAATGACATAAAAATAATAAAACAGACGTTCATTTTTTTATATTTTAGTGTGATGTTGCATGCAATGTTGCACCGTGTGTCGGAGCCTTGATAGCATCGTTTATATATCGTGTGGAAACTGTTTCTTGAATTACATGCATATAATTTAGAATATTTTAAATCTTTAAATTAGGATATCAAAAGCCTGCAAAAAGACTTTGTAAAATGCCTTCAAATGGCAACAGCAAAAGACCCACTGCTAATTGTGCTTGACTCGCTCGATCAATTTGGACCGGAAGATAGTGCTCGTCAGTTGTCATGGCTACCAATGATCTTGCCAGATCACGTGAGACTGGTTGTGTCCACCATTCCTGGTGAAGAGTACGAGTGTCTCCCTGTACTTGAGGTAAGATCAGGCTTTTAATCAGACCTACGCCTGGTGCAAAAAGCGCTGTCCCTACTTTGAACATATTGAATGTACTTGCAAATTATTCTCTATTCAAGTGAAGCACCTGATAAATGAACTAGTGAATGGGACATTTTCTATGTCGGAAAGAAAACGTTAGTGTTCAGAGTGCTGAACATGAACTCAAAGTTGATCAAATCGTGGAAAAATGCTGATCATGTCTTAGCTATTCCTTACATAAGGTTTAGTGAATTATTTCTGCTATGAAAATGCGACTGTTATGTATTAATGCAGTGTAGCTGCCCAGCCAGAGGCACAGTAAAGTAGTTATAGTTGCGTTTGAATTGTATGGTTTGTCTTTTTGAAACTGCAATACACCTTGCATTGTTCTTATTTTTCCCTCCAATTCCAGGCATTTCTTCCAAAAGAATGCTTCGTGGAAGTACCAAAACTCCCTGAAGACGATGCAGCAAGAATCTTAGTAAACTGGCTGAGTATGGCAAACCGCACATTATCAAACCACCAACAAGACATCATCAAACGAGCTCTTCAAAGCTGTTCACTGCCGATATTTGTTCGCGTTACTTTTGACGAAGCTATTAGATGGAAATCGTATTCTCCGCCTGATAAAACAAGACTTGAGCATACGGTCAGAGGTACGTGGAACATTGTAAGAAAAACAACAACAACAACAAAACAAACAAACAAAAAAATCGACATCTTAAAAAAGATGCTGGTATTTTACCTATGTGTAAAGCATAGATAGTCAGGGAATAGTTTAAAGTCAATAAAACAAATTCATTACTAATTAATAATTTTACAAACAAATATATACACAAAGACTACCAGCCACTACTCTTCTCCCATTGTGTCGCAGACAAAACCTTGAAATTTGAACATACTGCGACAATTATAACTCCAGATTCGAAAATTCGATTATTAAGGGTTACAAGTATATTGAAATTGCCACTCACACCCTGTCTATTTCTTCAATTTTCTTAAAAAACTTAATTATTTATTTCAAATTTTATATTACTTAATATATGATATAGAAATGTTTTTGTGTATTATAAACTAGGGTAGCATAATATTAACTTTTATAATGTAATTTTTATCCACACGCCCCTTGTGGAAATCAGCTTTAGTTGACGGGGCTAGCGTGTCTAAATAAAGTTTACTTACTTACTAATCATCCTATTGTTTGAATATTGATGTAAAGTTTTCACTAAACTAAGCTCAACTGAAAGAATCCTTGCCAAAGTTATTTTTTGCTAAATGTTGATCCTGTTTTTCATGTCTTAGGTGCCATTAACGCGTTGTTTTCTCGTATTGAAAAGCAACATGGTCAGGTGTTGGTCAGACACGCCCTTGGCTATGTCACCGCTGCAAAAAGTGGTCTCACCGAAACAGAGCTAGAAGACGTGCTGTCATGCGATGATGATGTTTTAGATGATGTCTATCAGTTCTGGACGCCTCCAATTCGTCGAATTCCTCCTCTGTTGTGGGTACGAGTGAGAGCTGATCTCGCTGGTTATCTTGTAGATAGAGGTGCTGATGGAGCCAGGGTCATCACTTGGTATCATAGACAGTTTATTGAAGCTGCTCGGGCGAGGTAAGAGAATAATTCAAAATTTATTTGGTGTCGAGTACCTCATAATATTCACACGAGACTCTAGCAACGAACTACATAGCTTGTGGAGCAAAAATTTAGGAATGAGTTTAAATAAAGATCTCTGCCATCTCATGTCCTCAAATTCGTCCCTCAATTGTCCTATATCACTATGACGTCACATCAAAACAATCTATTGTTTTAACGCTGATCATGCTCGCCAGAGGGGGTAAAATAGCAGAAAAACAAATGAAATCACAATAAAATTAAAGCAGCTAAATATTACGATAAATATCCCGAACGAAAGAAGATTTAGGCTGAATTTCTATTATACTTGTCCATGTAAACAAGCTGTGATGTCATAGTGAAATAGGATACTATTTAGTTAATACACTTCCTCTTAATTATTTAGTATGGGCTGTTTATGAGATTGGTTATAGACCCCTTCCACGTGACGTCAAAGCAGCTCAGTTTAGAGAACAAAACAAAATAATTTCAATCTCCTGAGAATTGGAAACCTATTGTGTTTGCCGTCCAAATTGAGCTGCATTCCGACGTGCTGCAAGAGTCTATTATTTAAGATATCCATGCTTACGTTACAGGTATCTAAGTGACCAAGTAGAAACCATCAAGATTCACAGGGCCCTCAGCGAGTATTTCTTGGGAAGATGGTCAAACGGGACACCAAAGCCATACATTACTCGGGAAGGTACAGAAAAATCTGCAGACCGACTCGTTGCTCGGCAACCGCTAACCTTTCAATCAAGTTCAAGTACAATCGCGTTCAACTACCGGAAACTCAACGAGCTCCCTTATCATTTAGCTTGCGCTCAAATGCTGGAGACTTTGAAGAGAGAAGTACTTTGTCACTTTGAGTTTTTACTGGTGAACCTGTTGTCTTCAACACTGCGTGACGTTTTGGATGATTATGACTTTGCGTTACAGTCTTGGCCCAATGATGACGATATGCGATTGGTCAAAGAGACGTTGCAGCTTTCTACTTTTGCACTTGCTGAATACCCTCGGCAATTATCCTGCCAGTTACTAGGTACATGGACTTGATATTATCATGCTGACCATATACAGCCATTCTAATTAATGTTGTCTGGCCAGATAAATATACATTTTGACTATTCTAAATGTCGCGAGTCATATCAAGTATTCAGCATTCCTTCAACTTAAATTCCATGTGCACAAACAATATTTAGTGCGAGAAACGAATATTTAATACTGAAGACACGTGACATTTGGAATTGTCGAACGTTGATGGGAATGGCTGTATCTATTACAGAGCCGTTGATATTCCCCAGAGAACTTCTCAAGAGGTTGGGGCTTCCGTAGATTATTAAAAAAAGTTATATAATTTTAAAAGAATGTGTGATGGCAGCCATGGCAGATGGATGAACATCCAGGTTATCCTGAGTAATTAAATTCCTTCCAATTCTATCGATATAGCAAAATGATTATATTAATTAATTCTATATGTAGCCCTGGGTATCTTACTCACGGAAAGGCTCTAGCTATTGGTGTCTCAGATCTTAAGGACACTTCCAGCATGCTTCCTTCCAGTCTGGCCATACTGTAGTTTGCTGTCTGGATCTAGTAAAACTAGCCTTTCACCTCGATGATTTCCTGTTATTGCTTAATTGTAATTATGGATTCTGTTAACTTTGATTTTATCGTTAATACTTATAGGACGAATGAAGAGCAACAATTCTCCTTTTCTTCAGGATCTCCTTCAGCAAGCAAGGACGTCACCTCATTCCAACTTAATCCCATCAGATGTATGTCTAACATCCCCAGGTGGTCCAATGGTTCATTCGCTGTCAGGACAAAGCCAGCCCAGTACTGCTCTCAGTGTCAGTGATGATGGAAAACTGGTGGTGAGTGCTTCGAGCGATAATTCTTGCAGCATTTGGGAAGTTTCTTCTGGAAAACTGGTTCGAGCTCTAGAAAATGCAGGTGAGTATTGGCGCTCTCGAAATTCTAGCGCGTTAACACCAATTTGCCATTGTCTGATGACAATAGTGAGGTAAAAAAAGGTAAAGCTTTACCTTTTACCTAGCGCGTTAACACCAATTTGCCATTGTCTGATGACAATAGTGAATTTCAGCTATTTTAATTCATATAATGCCTGCTTATGTCTCAGTACCGTGATGTAAACACGCTGGGAGCTGTAGAGCAGGAGAGAATTTATCTTGCTTTAAGACAGAAGTAGTCGCTTTATATCACTTTTATATTTTTTTATAATTTTGCGCTAGCGTGTCTCTGTTTTCTGAAATAAACACAGTATAGCCAGCCAATCAGCTCGCACCTTGCTTATGTTTCAAATATTTTATCCAACCAATCGGCGCGCGCGCGCGTAATATATATCAAATGTTTTAAAATAGATTTTTATGACAAGGAGCTAGTGGCAGGAATGGCTCCTTTTTGTTCAAAAGAAATTGGGTTCGTCAGGAAGACTAAAAAAAAATCCATAACTTGTCTTAGTAAGAGCCATAATTCTAACTCTAATCCTAACTTTAACCCTAATCAGACATTAATGGAACTAGTTTTTCGGAGAAAAGGATGTATGTCACTACTTGAACGATAGGAGTCAAACCTGTTTTTATGGCACAGATACTATTGTACAGCACCAACTAACAGCCTCCAGGCAGACTCCAAAAAATGTCCTTCGACACTTTTGGTTGGCGTTCTGATTGAATAAAACTAAATAAGCATTATTTCTTTCAGGTGACCAGATCCTGTCATTAAGCTTCAGTGCAGACAATTCTGTTGTTGTAGCGTCGAGCCTAGGATGTGTGTCTGCCTGGCAAATATCTACTGGTCAGCGGCTTTTCTTTATCGAAGGGGGTGATACTCTAATACCTGTGTGTTTTATCGAGTATAATAGTACTAGTGCCTTGGCAACCATTATCGGTACTTCTATCAAGCTTTACAGCCTGAAAACCAGAAAACAAATTCAAGAATTTATTGATGTCCAACTAGATGGCTCTTCATCATCACTGTTTAGTTTGCAGAGCTCATTATACTACATGGTAAAGAATGGTTCAGAAGGTGCTGGTTCGTGTGTTCGTGTTTTGGATGTATCTACAGGTGACATGCAAAATGTTCTTACATTTGACAGTGATGCTTGTCTTGTGGGTGTTTCTGCATATGAGACCTTACTCATTTTACAAGGTGGACCACCAATGGGCAGACGAAGTAGCAATCAGAAAAGCGGTTTTCTTGAGCTTTGGAATCATACATTGAACAAGAAGTTGCGTTGTCTTAACGACTCGGATGACAAGATGAATTGCTATGTAATGTCGAGTGACAAGAAAAGTGTCGTAACACTTAATGACGTCCAGTTCCTGAGTTCAGCAAACGTATTTGAAGGTCTCATTAAAATCTTCAGTTTAAATACTGAAGATGTCAAGGAGTGTACCTTGAGGTTCCCAAGCAGCATTCATTTCATAAGATATGTGGATTTTAACCATTTTATCAGTTCATCTAAAGACAAGATTGTTCGGGTGTGGGACCTCTCTCGAAACCAGGATTCCCATGAAACACAAGACGGGGAGTTAGAAATCGTGAATAGCAACGGAAACAAAGCAGTCTTTGTTCAACAAAGTAAGGTCGGCTTCATCGATGTTAGAAGTGGACATAAAGTACTTTTTACCAATGGACGTGCTCCCCAACTGGACTTCCTCAACGAAAACAAAGCTGTCATCACTAACGGAGAAGATATCTTCCTCTTCGACTTAAAGGAAAGAAAAATGATTCTCAAGTTCCAAGGCAAGACAAGAAGTGACTGCATCCATAGTTTTTTCGTCTTCAATCCTTCAGAAGTGATAGCCATTTCACTAGACAGCAAGTCTTTGAACATTTATGACATCAGTTCAGGGAACGAGATTGCGCAACTCAAAAGTGGCGAAGGGAACTTGATTACAAGGTTTGTTCCAAGCTGTTTGATAGATGTTGTTATTATATGATTATCAATGAAATACGTATATTTCTCTATTTCGAGAATTTGATATTTTCACATGTGAAAATATCTTCACTATGGTAACATACTTCTTATAGCAGAAAAAAGCTCGAAAAAGCGTTATTTTCTTTTTCATTGATAATTATATAATAAACAGAATATTACATGGGCGATTGGAGATACGAATTTTATCTTCTCGTGTTGAAAATATTTTCAACACTGCTCGAAGGTAAAATTCGTATTTTATATCCTCTATTTAATCTGCTAATGCATTACATGTTCGATTGCGGTCCTTGACTGTAGCTGACTGGCAAGATATTTGGATTTCCCAAATTACGATTACGAATATATTATGATTGTCGTGATCAAACCTTTTTTAAAAGTTTTAACTTAAAATTTTAATTTTAATTTAAAAATGATACGCTCATAACATGAATTCATTATCTGGATGATAAATATTTTCAAGTTTGTTTGCCATCCAGAAAGACCTTGAGATGAAGTTTTCATATGTGATCACGTGACTGTTAATGCATTTGATGCAAAGTACTTGTTTATGAGGAAAGGGATTCTTAAATAATTAACCCTATATTGATGATGCTCCAACCAAGACTGTTCAACCAATAAACTGATAATATATATAATCTATTGCGGAAGACTTTCCTCAGTTTCTACTAAGACTAATTCCCATACCATATTACTATAGATCTTGTTTGTTTGTTTAATAGATTTGCCTCGACTTCAGACGGACGATTCTGTGTAATCGCGTTCAGAGAGAAAAATAAGGGTGAACTAGCTTATGGGTATAGTGTATGGGATGTAGAGACAAGAACACAAGTGAAGTACCTCAAGGGCATACAACAAGCATTGCCAGAATTCGAAGGTATAATGTTTAGGACAGATTTTCTTTCTTCCTTCCTTCTTTCTTTTCTTTTTTTTCTTTCTATCTTTCTTTCTTTCTTTCTTTCTTTCTTTCTTTCTTTCTTTCTTTCTTTCTTTCTTTCTTTCTTTCTTTCTTTCTTTCTTTCTTTCTTTCTTTCTTTCTTTCTTTCTTTCTTTCTTTCTTTCTTTCTTTCTTTCTTTCTTTCTTTCTTTCTTTCTTTCTTTCTTTCTTTCTTTCTTTCTTTCTTTCTTTCTTTCTTTCTTTCTTTCTTTCTTTCTTTCTTTCTTTCTTTCTTTCTTTCTTTCTTTCTTTCTTTCTTTCTTTCTTTCTTTCTTTCTTTCTTTCTTTCTTTCTTTCTTTCTTTCTTTTTCGCTTTAAAAAAAATGATATTGGGTCGCGAAAAGTCTTCAGTTATGGGATTTCATTTTTTTTAAATATCACTTTCAAATAAAATAGCATGAAGGTGATAGACACCCTTAACACCTTGAGTCGTGTATAGCTTCTTTTTGAATTGCACAGCGCATATAGTAAAAGCATTATTCAGAATTATTGTGTATTGTGTTGTTAATTTCTTACCATCAATTTATAAAGAAAACTGCTAAAAGAAAGTTCAATCGAAATGTTTTACCATACAAAACTGTAACGATGTTCCTTTTCTTTTCTTTTTATTATTTTCATTACTCCTCGTTGCTTCCCTCAAGCTAAGTACATCATTATTTGCCATGTAAATTTGTATAAAAGTTTTTTATACACGTCTCAATATTTACTTCCTGTTTCCTCAGATTTAACAATTTCAAGCGACGGAAGCTATGTCCTGGATATTGTTTACGACACCATTTCCGGTCATTATCATGCAGTAGTATATGACGTCACATCCGGTAGACTCCTCCACGAGCCTGAAGACAACGTGCATTGCGCTACCTTTGTGACAAGTGGCAAACAATTTTTACTGGGCACAACTGATGGGAATCTTCGACTATACGATACTTCAAGTGGCCAATGTATTGACAGCATGCGTGCGCATAGTGGCGCAATACATCGTATATTCACCAACGACTACACTGACGTTGTCATGACAACAGTGGGTGGACTGGACTCCAAAGACCGGTCATTACGAATATGGCGAACTAAGGACAACGAAGTTAACATTCACGCTGTCTTTACTCCAGATGCTAAAATATCCTCCATGACTTTTGCCGCCAAAGGACAAGCCATCACCTTGGAGATCACTGATATCGTACCTTTTTGGCTAATAAGTGATAGCGATAGAAAACACATTGATCTAAACCAAGATCATGCGTATTCGCTGAGAAACTCGTTTACAGTGAATTTAGCAGACTTTAGTGTGTTAAGTGACTACTGAATCCAGTCTGATGTTATGGTATCAAGGAATTAACTATCAAAAGTATATTTTTCAATGTCCAAATATTTTCTTGAACATTGATATGAACTTCGATAAAAGGTATTGATTTTAAGTTGGCTCAGTATAGGTTTTTGGCACGCACGGCAATATGAAGAATGGTTTATGACTTGACGCCATCGCACGTCACATCTGTCGCACATGTATAGAATCGTAAAGCTATCTTAAATTAGCGGAAAATAACATTTGTTATGCATTTGTTATATTCTTCAAGCTAAAACGCAAACTCAAACGAGGGTCTCAATCTATCATTAATAGCTCCAAATAAGCAAAGAAGCACTAATCATAATAAGTTTATTACTTGCTAGTTAGACTGGTTAGATTCACCTGACATCGTCTGCACAATAAACACATAAAAGATTGTACATTTATATAACTATACCAATATGAAGAATATGACCTTATATTCTAATGAATAATGTTTCCCCTTTCTGATAGCGTGGCACCTCCTCAGAGCTCCTTTCTTTTCCTAACACATTTTATAACCGTTTTCGATGAAGGTATGCCGGACTCGCAAGCTTGAAGTCTCGTTTGATAGCTAGCATCTCGACGTCAATCAAATGATCAAAGAACTAAATTAGAAAAATTACATTTTTGAGGGAGATTTTGGACTAAAGATTTTCAACCCTCGACTCTAATCCTCTAAAATCTTTAATTCATTCAAACTTTCTCTCGAAAATGTAATTTTTCTCATTTCAAGTGGTTCTAAACCTCGATAAAACTCTTTTAACGCATGCACTAAGTCAAACTTTTTAAACTTTTTTAAGGAACTAGTTTCGTCTCTCGTAATTTTTCTAGTTTAGTCCTTTGATTGACGGCCATCGAAATGCTAGTTGGCAAACGAGACATACAAACTTCGCGGGTCGCACAAGTTTTTTTTTAAGAAATGCAAACGGAAGAGGAATTACATAAGGCTGATGCGTTCTTTGTTTTCTTATTATTACGTCATTGATTAGTTTTTCAGTTTTTATTATATATTTGCTGTTGTTAATACACTACTGGATGTAATGTGTGAGTTGTGTCCTATTTTCCTCCGTTTTTGCCGGGAGGTAAAAAATAGAGAAAATCCTCAGTTGAACTAAGAGAGACCCTACCAGGAACTTAACTTCCTTTACGCGAATACGCATATGCGTACATATAGTTGAGAAAAACTCACAATTTTTTCAGAGTGGTTTATGTATATTGAAAGCTACTGAAACTTTACTTTTTGGATGGGAGTGTTTGAGGCCATGGGGACCCGTGCGTACTTGTCGTAGCTACGCCCCTGGCTATGTATATGAACTCTGTTTACAGTTAATGCCGAGTTTAAAAAACCGAACTTTCGAATCCAAAGATGAGAGGCGATTGGACTACCGCGACACACCATCCTTGATTCCCTTCTGCCTCGTGCTTTCTGCATGTCTTATTGTTTACAAGTAGTCACCAAGCATCCCGTTCCTTGATAACAGCTATTTCAAAAAATATTGATACTAGTGAATACTGCATACTGAATAGTGCATTCCAAGCCCCAAATGCATTTAGCTACATATAGAGAGCAAGTCGCTGTATATTTGATTTTTATTTCGAATTAATGAGACGCACGATGTCCTTTGGTCTTGGACTGCACTATTTAGTATTCAGTATTAAAAGTTTTTTTGAAATAGCTGTATATTGGATTTCTATGTAAACCAAAGGTTTGGCTGAGTCAACAGGCGTGATTCAAGAAACATATCTACTAAGAAGGGTTAGATAAACCTTTTTGCCAAAATTTGATTGTTCCAAAACTTTTTGTCATCTCTATTTTTACTTGATATCAATTAATAGGACATTTATATCACTTTATTATGTTTCGCACTATAAAAAAACCCTTAATCACTCACCAATTTAACAAAAAATTACACCGCATATATTTTTTGAAATTAATTTTCATACAAAATTTTGAGTTTAGAAATGCTATGAAATTAAGTCTTCAACTTCTTGTGTTTTAAATATGATCCCAAGAACATTATACATTATAATATTATCACACAGTTATTGTCCACAATCAATCTGAACGAGAAATCCCTTTTAACGCAGTAAGAAAACAGGAAGCCATGAAAAGCCTTAGCGCATTGTTCTTAAAGAAAACCGTCTTGGACAGCTGTATTGCTAAATTGAAGCTTGGCGAGCTGAATTGGGCCATGCAGATTGATGTGCCTTTTTGTCTTTGGCGTCATTAAATGTCCAGTAATTCTTAATAATGTAGCCTGTGCTTTGTCCTCTTTAATGCTCACCGTAAGCATTAAAATAAAACACTTGGCCTTGAGGAAATTAAAACAGTGGTTTGTGAATGTTCAATTGACAAAAAGATTTCTCCTTCAGCAACCGCGTTCTTGGGGCAGCTGTCAAAGTTTGATGAGAACTTTATATTTTGTCAATAATAGTGTCAAAAACAATGTCCTAAGATTTTAACCCAATAAAGCTATGCGAACTCTTTGAATTTGTGGCTGACTTCATTGAAGGAAACCATGAATGACTGTAACTAACTTATTAACTTTGAAACAAAACTTTAATATATTAATTTTATTATATCTAACGCTTTTGGTTGCTTCAGTTCATTAACGGTTGGTGTTCTCTTCTCTTGCTGAATTTTTTTTAGTGCCAAAATATTTTTTTTTTAACCAGAATTCACAGAAGACACCTTATCATACGAACACAATCACATATGTTTTTTCGATTATATTTGTCTTTTCAATAAATTAAGGAAGTTCTATCCACATGAGAATTTGAAAACATAACAAGACAAGAATAGCATTCAGTTTCATGCCGTCCTGATGGTAGCTGATACGTTTATAATAGACGAATATCACAGAAAAAAAATATTTTGGGCAAAACTGATCATGATCGATAACCGATATCTAACAAGCTAGTTATTATATAGTTTGAAGTTTACGACTACTTAAAGGCTCTTTGAGCGAGCTTGATCTCTTATGAGATAAACCTTAAATAATAAGCCTAGAAAAACACAATATGGTTTTATCTCGTTCTTTCTCCTTTATGGACATTGTACAGATTGAATGTACCTAACTCTTAATAAACGAGTCAAGATATTTTTCGAAAACGTCTACATCGATGAGGTTTTTGGAGCAATTTTAGGTGGTTTAACAACTTCTCACTGAATAATTTTTTATGATAATTGATCTTATTCAAAGTAACAGTCAGCTTTTGGGTAAAAAAAGCGAAAATGACAAAAATTCTATTTTCGAAACAAAAGGTTTATTTGAACAATTGACATCTTATGGAAGCCACTGTCCAATCAGAATGCTTGAATGACCAGATGTTTTGATCTTATAATGGCAAAAGAATAATATAATTCTCTCGCGCGCTCTTACTGGTGCCATATGTGATCAAGTACAGCTTTCCCACCAAGCACAGCTACAAAACGTGCTCACAAGTCAAAGAAACACCAGTTAACACTAAAGAATTGAACGACTACTTACAAGTCAAGCTTCGGCAAATCTTCCTCTACTAGACTTCAGTTGATACTAATATTTACAGTTCTACGAGTTTTTCTACATTGTTTTGTTTCATCCAAATACGTATTTCTTGATCCTTTGGTACAAGATTATTCGCCGCACCAGTTTTGACTACACTACCAGTTTCCAAATCTTGATTTTTTACTTCAGCTGAAAGTGTGAAATTTCAAATCCAGCCAAGACATCCAGATTATCGCCAACTTGCGGTCCAAGAACTGCTTACTACAGATAACAAATTTGTGGCTCTATCAGAGAAAATAGGCCAGTTATCTTGGATACTTGACGTGCTTGAAAGAATCTCTCGCAAATTGAAGAAGGCAGTGTATAATTTATTTGGAATACTCAGTAATAACGACGTAGCGAGTGAACTGTTGGGCAGTGAAAATGGCCTTTCAGTTGGGGAGCACAACACGATTGAGACATATGAATTATCCCGATAAAAGAACGCAGTGGAATCAAACAGAAGCACCTTCACCAGTGCCGTTACACAAAAATCCACAGTTTACTCTAGATGGAAATGAAGAGAACGTACTTATAAGTCAAGGGCAAACAGAAAAAGGGAATCACTTGGTTACAAATCAAAGGAATGAGCTCTTGTCACCGAGTATGGTACCCGGTAACTACAGGAACGATAACACCAACATTAACTCTAAAAATATTACTAACAATAACAATATTTCGATGCAAGCGAACTTTTCGAGTCATCACTTAATTCCTCGAAATCTCTCCTCCGCTTCACAACAGTGCATTACAATAGAATGGGACGTGCTGGAGTCGTTTTCGGAGTTCGCAGCCTTTCTTGAACTACAGAATCCTATATGCCCCGCAGAACACGTAGATACGCCGGAAAAGTTAATGAACGTTTTAGCTTGGGATTTGTGCGTGTAGCTTGTGGGGTAAAATCGGCGCATGCATCCGTTTGTGAAATGGAAGTCTTGGAAGATCTTGCCAATTCGTTTGTAGGCGATAAATGATGGATGGTTTGAGCTAAATATCGTTGCTTGTGTCTTTATTGAGAAATGAATTGATCTTTGTAAAGATTTGTAAATCGGCCAATGAAAACAGTATCTTACTGGGTATTCATTGTACATAACAAACGGGTAAAACAATCAAAAAAGTGTGATATATAAGAGATTCATCTTGGGTGTCACTGTTTGTACTATTTTATTGTCTGTTTAGAAAAAAAGGTTTTATGAACAAGATTGAGATGCAAGGAAACGAATAAACGTTTTTTAAAGGCAAATGCTTGTCTAGATGGTAATATATTTTTTCATTGAGAGCCGTCATGGAAAGTTAACCCATTAAATATTTAATAGAACCTCGTGTATGTTAATGACTTAGCATGGTAATATAACATTCAGTTAGGAACACATAACATATATAATGATTCATGACCTTTAATATAGGCATGTAGATCGCCCAGAATTGAAGTCATAAAGCGAACATATTTATCAGTTTCTTAGGCATCATTTACAGCGCGGTAGCCACCATTTGAAAATTGATTCGGTTTTAAAAAATTGGTCCGGTATTCTCGGTTAATAAATATTTTTTTACAGGGAAAAAATTGGTTCTGACGGTAGAAAGTGGTCCGGTTAAGATTTACCCAACGCTTTTCTGGTTTTCTTAAAAAGTGAATATTTTATAGTATTGACGATTCATGTCAAAGCGATTATAACGAAGAAACAACATCAGAGTTATCAACTTTCTAGCAAATTAATTGCATTGAATACAAAACATCTTTGTAAGTAAAAGAACGAAAAGATTTTTTATATCATATCAAATATCGGTGGGAAGGAATTGTTTATTTCGAACATTTTTGTGCGAGTCTTTTGTCCAGAAGTGAGTCTCTGGCTTTGATAATATTAAAGAACTCTGCAGTTACTAGTTGTTGGCTAACACTGCCACCTGTACGAGTCGATAGCTGACAAAAGCATTTATAAATATTCTTGTCACATCCGCAAAGAAAAAGCATTAAAAGTGACAAAGGGACATTTGAAATTTATTCAATACATTTATTTTTGCTCATGCATGACCATATCTCTTTAATCTATAACTTTTGGCAGTAAAATTAGTTCTTTGATATCGCCCGGAAGAATTGTGTCACTTCCGTAAACCCTCTTTTAATTTTTCCAATGCAAAGACAATAATATTTATTTAGCTTTTTAATCCTTACTAATGTTCAGCCAACAAAAAGCCACACGTCGCAATCAGAATTATTCTATTTTTGAAAAAATAAAAAATAAAAAATAAAAAAATTCATTCGGACAACGCGATCTAAAATTAGGCAAACAATATTGGATGGCAAATCGTAGCACGTCTCCAAGGAGAGTCATAATATTTCATTCATCTGAACTAAAACGCTTGCTTATTTGAATATACGAATATGAATGTAAATCAAACGTGTTAATAAGCTAGAGTATTCTAGTTTGAGGTTAATAACTATCATAAACTATGTTATATTCTCTTTGACTTTTTAACAAATGTGATATATATGTGATAAACATGTTCTAAACTTCGCGGAAAGTGAATTTTTCTAAAAATTTTCTAAAATTTAAACGTTTGATAATTTCCCTTAGCCGCGATCCCCCCATGAAATACAAAAGCTAGTGAGTTAGTTTTATGAAAACAAAAAATACATCAATGTATTGAGTTAATGAACGAATATCGAACAAGTTCTGTGGGGGGAGTGGGAGGCGATGAAAAAAAAAACGGCTGAAAGAGAACAAGGTGCGTATTGAAAAGCTATTGTTTATATCAGTGGTCACAAACTCCTCTGCATTGTATAATAGGGATTTAAGAATGTTTTAAATAAGACCACAAACCTTCAAATAAATTTTCATAGTAATTTATCTAAGATGATATCAGTCTAATGGCTTAGGTAATAACATGATATCAAAGTATAGATAGCACTTGCTAAAGTAAGAAAATAGTCAAGCTATCTGATTCCTGTCGAGGAAAATAGAGATTTTGACACTAAATATGAACTGAATTCAATTTTAGTCACATCATCTCTTCTTAGTTCTGGTTCTGGAAATATAAATGTTCAATATCGAACCTCGAAGGTTAAATGCTGCACTGCTATCCAACGTAGCTAATGCCTGTTAGCCCATCAAATCAGCAGGTTGCCAGGCGCTACTATAAATCATCTGAGGAAAATTTCTTAATACCCTGAAGGTGTTTTATCAACGTAATTATGGCAAATGTTTTGTCTTGAATGAATTCATGTTTCTTCAGGTTTTCTTTCATGATCATGATGGACGCTGCTTTTGAAAGTCGCGGTAGTTTGCTATGATGATCTTAGATCTGTCTTACCTACTACTTTTTTTCCTAACTAACACTTTCGTTTTGAAGTAGGGCATCTTTTATCAATGATATATTCAAAAAACCTTATCTTAAAGGTTTATATTTACATCCCAGCGGTACCTATAACACTTGGGTATGTCACGCATAAGGGGCTGAAAAGATTTTCTGATTTGTTCTTTGAGATTTTAAAACTGATAATAACTAAGGATATCGCATAGTGAATCCATTTGTTTTCAATATCTAGCCATGTCTCATAAGATCTCTCTTTATCCTAGCAAATCGATTCTTGAATATACTTAATGATTTGAAAAGATAGGAGTAAAAACTAAGTGTGACAAAGCTCACTATCAGCTGTTGTTTGAACACGTTGGAGGAGCGGAAGGTTTCAAAGATTTAACAATTAATTCTTGCAAAACTTTGTTCAAAGTCTGTTAATATTCCCAGCGGAGTCTTGTTACCTAGGCATGAAAAAGCTTACTTGAATATTCTTAACTTCTTCTAAAAAAAGTTTATTTTGCTGATTTATGCCAATCGGGAAATGTCAATATTGCTCGGGGCTGAGCACACATGGCGGTTATTTTGCTATTGAGATCCTTAAAAAAAGACTTTTTTAGAAGATTGAAATTTATTTTCAATACATAAAAAAGTGTAGTGTTTTGTGAGACATTCACAGTTCAAATGGCTGAAAACTAAGTACCCCTCAGTTCTAAATATCATCGTATTCGTTTCTGTAAAGTTTTTTTCCGCATAAAGTTCTTGACCTTTTTATTTTCATACTAGAACCCCGAGTGTTTTCCTATTCTTATATTGCTATCAAGCTGAGTGCTTTCATAAATTTATGATTGGTTATCCAAAAATGTTTAAGCGAAAATTAAAGCGGTTTAATACTGATCCACAAAAACAATCCAGCTTAGCTCTGAATAGACAGAATGCTACTTATTTAGGAAAATACATTTTGAAGAAGAGGGAATGTGAACTTAGAGGGGGAGGGGGACGGGTTTGAGAACCAAAAGCCAGAGAAAAAACCTCAAGAAAACAAGTAACAAAGATTTTTTAAAGTTTGAAATTCTAAATCTAAACTTTTAAAACGGGGAAGGTACTTACACATACCGCTGAGATTCGAAATGTCTAGATTTTGATGATGATAAAATAATGCACTGATAAAGCTGAATAAACTTTCCAACTCTCCTTTTCCAGTCCAAACAGTAAACACTGAATAAGGTCTGATTACCATTTCAAATCATATCTGTCCAGACTTCATGTGACTGACTACTTTATCAAGGAGTAATTAGAAAATATTCTTAGGAAGCTATTTTATGCGAAATTTAACGCTGATTCCAAAACTGAAAAGTAAAATGGGATGTCCTGAGCTCGTTTTCGAGATAATGAGTTTTGAATATTGCCATCTGGATTAGTTTTAGAAAGAAAAATCAGTGGTGGAAACCAAGGTAAAAAAAATTCACTCAAAAGCTAAAAAAGCTATGAAAATATTCATTTTTCAGGACATCTACTCTAAACATTATTTTTTACGAGACTTACTTATTATAATTGAAGAAAGTTTTAAAAATAAGCTCCAAATTCAGCATTTTGAAGCTTAATGAACAGAAGACTTCTTCAAACGACAAAAAAAAAAAAAACACATACGAGGTTTTTTTCATAAGTTCTAATAATAATTACGTTTCCTTTTCCAAACTTCGAGATTGCTTTTTTGATGTTTTAGAAAATTAAAAGAAAAATATAGAGTCCTTTGGGGTTTTTGTACAGTCGAAGTTCAAAAACAGTATGGTTCCTCAATAAAATTTCGAAGCTTATTGTGCGCGCGCATATCGTGGGCTCAAATTGAATGTTCAAAAGTAGTCAGTTACGAGAGTCACCTTATCTATTCTGAATCTTTCCCGAATGAGAGGTGACGTGTAATCGTTACGTGTCACTAGCTGGGATAAGTTGAATTCGATGTAAATGATCGATCGATCAAAGATCTTGTCTGAAATCAGAAATGTATATATATAGCCAGTTATAGGACCCCCAGTCAAATGTTAATAGGACATCATATCCTGTAAGAAACTAAATTATTAAAATATACCGATAATGAAGATGAATAATATACTATGGCAGTGGGGGATACTATTTAGCAATTAATATATGAAGGTTAAAAACCATCGTGCGATCGATCTCGTGTGTTTAAACTGTTAATAGGGAGCTTAAGGAACTCGAAATCTAGAACGGGAATGTCAGTATGTGAACGAGAAAAGACGATATCGTTCTTGCCAGAATGCGATATTCAGCATGTGCTTGCCGTTCACGTCTTGGATCAAGAAGTATAACACCTATTTCCCGATCTTCCTCTATCATTAAATCCTAGTTCTGAAACCTCGGGTCACGCGTCCCCGTCCTAGATTTCGAGTTGCTTCAGTAAGCTCCCTAATAACAAACCAGTTACTACTACACGCCCATTCTTTAAAGTTTTCAAGAGGTATTCGACTTCGGGGATGAGGAACAATGCAACTAATTAAATACTTATGAAATAAAACTCTTGAAAATAAAATAGAATAAAAGTATTTTTTCCCTCCCCCTGACGATCGGTCAATAACCCGAAAGCTTGGGATTTTATAGTAATAAAATTAACGTAGAAGAAACAAAAATATACTCAAAATCAATGACATCTACGTACAACACCGTATTGAATCTTGAAAAGCTGTTGAAATCCTAAAATAGAGCCCAACGTAGCTCAACCTCAATTAGTTTATCACAAAAAAATATTAACACAAAATTGCTGGTAAGATATTTATCTAAATATGCAGTTAAAATTGCCAGAACTGAAGATGCTAATACCAATAGAACATCAAGAATCAATTGTCGAGAAGTACTTACCGGGGGGGGGGGGGGTCTCCGGGGTAAGGTAAAGTATCGGGTATGCTCGTCGTATCTCTTAGGGGTAAAAAACAGCGATTTGGTATCTTTTAGGGTCTTAAATTTGAGGTTATTTGAGGTTTAGCAAATCAGCACTTTCTGTTATCTTTTAGGGTGTTGAAAAAGGAACTAGCCCATCGCATAATAACGCAATATGTATGCCTGCGTAAACTCAGAATATTACTCAAGGAAAAATATTTCAAGAGCCTTTATTTTTTAATAGTATTATTTTTGTGGTATCTCTTAGGGGTTAAGATTTACCCAGCCACGCCTTTTTGAAAAAACTTCCAGTATCTGTTAGGGGTATTTTTGGAAATTTCCGACGAGCATACCCGATACTTTACCCCCGGAGTCCCCCCCCCCCCCGGGGTACTTACATCAAAAGAACGTTATCGAATTTCTGAAATATGCACAGCTTAGATCAAGCATCAGTAATATGTCCTGAAACATCAGGTTTTTTTCAACGTTCAATCAAGTATGAGGAAGTACTAATACCCTTCATTACTAAAGTTATTAAAAAAAGCCTGGTGAATGTTTTGTTGCATGTTGCATGTTGCATGTTGCATGTTGCATGTTGCATGTTGCATGTTGCATGTTGCATGTTGCATGTTGCATGTTGCATGTTGCATGTTGCATGTTGCATGTTGCATGTTGCATGTTGCATGTTGCATGTTGCATGTTGCATGTTGCATGTTGCATGTTGCATGTTGCATGTTGCATGTTGCATGTTGCATGTTGCATGTTGCATGTTGCATGTTGCATGTTGCATGTTGCATGTTGCATGTTGCATGTTGCATGTTGCATGTTGCATGTTGCATGTTGCATGTTGCATGTTGCATGTTGCATGTTGCATGTTGCATGTTGCATGTTGCATGTTGCATGTTGCATGTTGCATGTTGCATGTTGCATGTTGCATGTTGCATGTTGCATGTTGCATGTTGCATGTTGCATGTTGCATGTTGCATGTTGCATGTTGCATGTTGCATGTTGCATGTTGCATGTTGCATGTTGCATGTTGCATGTTGCATGTTGCATGTTGCATGTTGCATGTTGCATGTTGCATGTTGCATGTTTCATAAAGACCCCTTGCAAGCACGTCGGAATGCAGCTCAATTTGGAGGACAAAACAATAGGTTCCAATTCTCAGGAGATTGAAATTCTTTTGTTTTGACCTCCAAATTGAGCTGCTTTGACGTCACGTGAAAGGGGTCTATATATACCAAGCTCAAAGTGCAGTAGCGATGGGAATTAAATCACATCCAATATGTGATTTCCCCAAACTTTGTGTGTATAAGCTTTTCCAGCATATTTTCTTCTGTGCTGACATTATTTACATATGAATATAATACAGTAAAAACCTGCATAAAAGAACCTAGTGATTATAAAAACCTGTTAGGCTAAGCTTTTCTATTTAGACTCTCTTTACATATTATATAAACAATAAACCGCGCTAATATTCTGCCAGCAACAAGTACCTGCTTCGTGACTTAATTAAGAAAACTAAATAACCTCATTTACCAGTACATCAATTATCTAAGAACCTTCTTATAGGGTAACTTGGAAAAATGCAGGTTCTTAAATGCGGGGTTTTACTGTACATTTCAAGCTTGGTAAACAAAATGCAACATGCAACATGCAACAAAAACTTCACTAACCTTTTTTGAATTAGCTGTATTTATATAATGATAAAGTACATTATCCCTCCCAGAGAATAATTAGCAATAAGGTGCGCGACAAAAAGGACTAACTGGCAAACTTGTCAATGAGTGGCTGGAAGTTAGGACGACCTGTTCTCTTGACCCCAGACAGAGTATCAAAATATTTTACACCAATTGCTGTAACACGTATCACGTGACCCCACAAAGCGCATCACGATCTACACCGTCTACTTACTGTAACCCGTATCACGTGACCCCACACAGCGCATCACGATCTACACCGTCTACTTACTGTAACCCGTAACACGTGACCCCACACAGCGCATCACTATCTACACCGTCTACTTACTGTAACCCGTATCACGTGACCCCACACAGTGCATCACGATCTACACCGTCTACTAACTGTAACCCGTATCACGTGACCCCACACAGTGCATCACGATCTACACCGTCTACTTACTGTAACCCGTATCACGTGACCCACACAGCGCATCACGATCTACACCGTCTACTTACTGTAACCCGTATCACGTGACCCACACAGCGCATCACGATCTACACCGTCTACTTACTGTAACCCGTATCACGTGACCCACACAGCGCATCACGATCTACACCGTCTACTTACTGTAACCCGTATCACGTGACCCACACAGCGCATCACGATCTACACCGTCTACTTACTGTAACCCGTATCACGTGACCCACACAGCGCATCACGATCTACACCGTCTACTTACTGTAACCCGTATCACGTTACCCCACACAGCGCATCACGATCTACACCGTCTACTTACTGTAACCCGTATCACGTGACCCACACAGTGCATCACGATCTACACCGTCTACTTACTGTAACCCGTATCACGTGACCCACACAGTGCATCACGATCTACACCGTCTACTTACTGTAACCCGTATCACGTGACCCCACACAGTGCATCACGATCTACACCGTCTACTTACTGTAACCCGTATCACGTGACCCCACACAGTGCATCACGATCTACACCGTCTACTTACTGTAACCCGTATCACGTGACCCACACAGCGCATCACGATCTACACCGTCTACTTACTGTAACCCGTATCACGTGACCCACACAGTGCATTACGATCTACACCGTCTACTTACTGTAACCCGTATCACGTGACCCACACAGCGCATCACGATCTACACCGTCTACTTACTGTAACCCGTATCACGTGACCCACACAGTGCATCACGATCTACACCGTCTACTTACTGTAACCCGTATCACGTGACCCACACAGCGCATCACGATCTACACCGTCTACTTACTGTAACCCGTATCACGTGACGCACACAGTGCATCACGATCTACACCGTCTACTTACTGTAACACGTATCACGTGACCCACACAGTGCATCACGATCTACACCGTCTACTTACTGTAACCCGTATCACGTGACCCACACAGTGCATCACGATCTACACCGTCTACTTACTGTAACACGTATCACGTGACCCACACAGTGCATCACGATCTACACCGTCTACTTACTGTAACCCGTATCACGTGACCCACACAGTGCATCACGATCTACACCGTCTACTTACTGTAACCCGTATCACGTGACCCCACACAGTGCATCACGATCTACACCGTCTACTTACTGTAACCCGTATCACGTGACCCGCACAGTGCATCACGATCTACACCGTCTACTTACTGTAACCCGTATCACGTGACCCACACAGTGCATCACGATCTACACCGTCTACTTACTGTAACCCGTAACACGTGACCCCACACAGCGCATCACGATCTACACCGTCTACTTACTGTAACACGTATCACGTGACCCCACACAGTGCATCACGATCTACACCGTCTACTTACTGTAACCCGTATCACGTGACCCCACACAGTGCATCACGATCTACACCGTCTACTTACTGTAACCCGTATCACGTTACCCCACACAGTGCATCACGATCTACACCGTCTACTTACTGTAACCCGTATCTTAATTCAAAACGTAGATACAGCTAATAATTAATAATAATAATATTTACAAAGTTCATTTTTAGCTATTTCTAAAAATTATGTGCGTTTCACTTTTATGTGAGTGTGTTTCAATTACCCTACTTCACTTTGACGTCACGTCACAATACATTGTTTTAAAGCTAAATTAGGCTCATGGTCATCAGAGGGGACACAATAGCAGCAACACAAATGAAATAATAATTGATAAAATTTTATTTATGAGATGGTGAAAAGTGAAAACACGTAAATATAACATTAGTATTCTGAAGTGAGTAAGCTTTATTATAGTTTAAATTTCTGTTATTCTTGGCCACGTAAACAAGCCGTGACTACATTATAAAATAGCTGCTTTGCAGGATATTTTTTAGTTAAACTTAAGCACCGCGTGCGTCACTTTTTCCCTAAATTTTCAAAATTCCACTGCAGTTTAACACTTGTACAGAGAACAGATATAGGATTATATTCGAAGGTAAGTACCAAAGCTGACCACTAAGTTACCGACAACCATGTGCAAGGGCGGATATAGGAAGGGGGGGGGGGGTGAATTGGGTGACTAGTCATCCCCCTTGTAGTTGAATATAATAAGAATAAAGGATAAGATAAGAGTAAAAAATACACTATGTAATGACTTGCTAGGTGCCAGTCACCCCCCTTGAAATCCTTCAGGATCCACCACTGCATGTGCATGGTTTATATCAGCTAGATTTTGTATTTTAGTTCATTATTGATTATTATTAATGTAATAGGTTTTGAAAAGCCTTGTTTGGAAAGCCTAATAAAGTATGTATGTATGTATGTGCATTATTGCTCGCGCGCAACTTTTCTGGTACGCATGTGTTTCGTGCGGACGTTCTTATCTAGATGACGTCATTGGAATATTTCTTCTTCAAAACTATCCAGCTGATCAAAAATTGTGACGTAGAAATGACGTCACTTCAAAACTGAGGTGTCATGCAGTCTGTTTCGTATACATTGAGTGGGGAAATAAAATAAAGAAATAACCGTTTCCCGAGCCGCTGGTCTACTAGAGATAATACCTCAGTTTTGCAATTTTTCTCGCTACTGATTAGATAATATTTTTTCTCAGATCAGCTGGGTAGTCACGTAACTCAGTGAAACAAAGTCGGTGACCCCCGCTCCTTTTATTTCGTTTTCTGAAAGTACAGGAAAAAGAAAATGACAATGGGATTAAATATAGATTTCACATATTTTGTGTTTAATTGGATTAGAGTTTTACACTATAACATTTAAGACTAAAAGTCCACCTTGTCAGTAACCAAATAACATTTCATAATTTTCAACATAAAGATTAAATGGTAAGAAATTATTGGGTCATTTTCTAGATTTTTTTTGAAAAACGAGAACGATCGATTTAATTTGAATTACCGTCGAAGCTCTCGTAGGCGACTAGAGGTTGTCGCTTACAAGGTCTTCAGTACAAGAATGCGCTCTCATAAGCGGCAAGGTAAACGGGGTTTCCAAATCGTGGTCGTATAGCTAAAGCTAGTGGTGGCTTACGAGAATTGTCGCTGCAATATCTTTTGATGATCGATTGGTATAATATGTGCAGTCTTTTCCCCTGGTTGCCACCCAAACTGCAATGGATTATGGGGATGGAAAAAAAGCGAATACTATTTTTCAGTAAAATATGACTTTTTTTGACAGCTTCCCATGTTTGTGTTGTTCGCGCGTTTTTACCACACGAACGGTGATTTTCTACGCAATCTGACGGCTAAACCTGATAAACGAAGTCGGTCATCCAATTTTTTACTTTTTTACTCTGATGATGGGATCTTTTTGACATACATGAATTGAACGTCCTTAACTTATTTATTGTTATAGCTGGGTCAAGATTTTTCAGAAAAATCACAAAATATACACCTTCATTAAACATGAGTGAATGGATTAAGTTTAAATGAGTAATGTAATCGATACTGGCACAATATTCAAGAAATTTAATGAGTTTCGAGAAAAACCTTATATATTTTTGATAATGATGGTTAGTTTTCATTTCCTGCCATAAAACAAGTAGTTGAGAATTGACAGCTAGCCAATACCGTCAACACGCTGATTCGGATTATTTTTAATTTCAATTAAAATCTTGCAAAACTTAGTTCCTTTCTATTTTTGCCCGATATATGATTTTTATTCCATTTTTATTCTCTCTCTCTCTCTCTCTCTCTCTCTCTCTCTCTCTCTCTCTCTCTCTCTCTCTCTCTCTCTCTCTCTCTCTTCATTCTTTCTTTCTTTTATTCTTTCTTTCTTTCTTTTATCCTTTCATTCTTTCTTTCTTTTATTCTTTCTTTCTTTTATTCTTTCTTTCTTTCTTTTATCCTTTCATTCTTTCTTTCTTTTATTCTTTCTTTCTTTTATTCTTTCTTTCTTTCTTTTATCCTTTCTTTCTTTCTTTCTTTCTTTCTTTCTTTCTTTCTTTCATTTTCTTTTGTTATTTTGTCTTTTTCAGTGCAAAAATAAACAATTCTATTGAAATTGCATTTGACGTCCCTTTTCAATAATCCTGAATAATCCCTCCGATTCTTATTTGGTTGGCAATTTGAATATAGACGTTATTACTGATTGTCTTCCATCAGTCAGTGCCATAACTGCTCGATCGGCTGGTGGATCGATGACAAATTGCATGCGATTACAATCATTAAGTTTTGGCTGTTATATCACAGCGTGGGACAATCACGAACGGAGCCTTAAGGTCCATGTTAGATGAAAGCCCAAACATCGAATTGGAATTTATTAATTGATTTTTGTGGAGGGAGGAAAACAGGAGAACTCCGTAGAAAAAAACCCCGAAGCACAGGAGAGAACCAACAAAACAACTCTACTCACATAGTACGACACCGAGCCCGGCGAGACTCGAACCCGGGTCGCATTGGTGAGAGAAGAACTGGAACTGACTGGAAACTATGATCTGCAGATAATGACTAGTCGCAATACTCAGATATTGATGGATTTCATCATATGGTGAGCCATCAAGAGCGCACGGAAGGTTTAGAAAGGGACCGCGGAACGGGGGAGGGGTGGGGGGCTTAGCCCTTTGACTCACGTAATAGCCAAAAAAAAAAAAAAAGGGATTTTCTAAATTATGAGCTTCACCTTTAATAAGAGTTTAATCCAATAAATATATTGCAATAACCCTAAAATCTGTGGAAATCGCACATTTCCGAGAGCCCCAACTTCAATATTTTCAGTGGGTGGGGACAGACAGACAGACATTTGTACAAAACATATTTGAAGTTTTGTACTATTGTACATGAGCTATAACCCAAATAAACTAAATTACATTGATTATTATAGTAAACCCCGAAGTTTCTCGTAGTAATGTGCTTTTTAGCCCTTCATTTTATAGCATATGAATGTACCCTTTATCGCATATATATATTGAGAAACATTGTTAATGAATGGAATAAATGAATAACAATGGAGCTTAACGTTCACCTAAACAAATTAATGGGTTTATATTTCACACTCTATCTTAGTTCCACCGAAACAAAAAAAAAACCCGAACTCGATCGATAAAAAAAATAAAAATTGCGAATCGTGGCCTTCATATTTTTCATGTCAAAAAAATATAATAAAACTCACATGTACAAAATCCTTTTAGAAGTTTCCTCAATCAGAGTAGTTATAGCGGATTAGTGTCCTCTATATCCCAACAGGGTTTCTTAAACAAAGTAGGTCTTTGAGAAATAGAAATGTGCAGATGATAGATAGAACCGGTTAAAAATGGAATAAGATGGAAATCTTGGAGCTCAATTCGCAGATATTCTCAGCATGTAGAAGATCCTGAATAGGTCAAATGTTAATAACATGTCTTGGCAATCAGTCGTGACAAGAAATTTCTATTTGAGTTTGCTCAAATTAGTAAACAAAATTTTGAAACCATAGAAATGGCAGCAAATTTTCAGCTGTTACCGCTATGTTTACCCTCGACTCAAACGAACCAATGAAAAACCTAGATATTTTTATCCAGCCAATCAGATTACACCCAGCTGATGCCTTCTTGAGACATGAAAACAAAACCTGTCACACTTGGAGACAGAGTAGTTCAGAAGTAATTTTTACCGAAATCCAGTTGAAAAGTGGTATGTCTTATAAGCATCATGTCATAATAATGGAATCGCATTGTATATACCAGAATGAAGCAAATTTAAGCTTTGGTTAAGCATATTTTTGGACAAATTTGACAATAATCAAAGGACAATTTACTCAGATATGCTAATAAGGCTCTACCAAGTAACGTAGTACTTATGTTTATACTGGATGAATACAGATATCAAAGTGTTCACTTCTTCTTGAAGCTTTATCGAGTATTTAACAATGGCTGGATGGCTAACATAGAATGTCGGCTTCACATAACAGTGCTTGGGCTTCTCCAAGGCTTTCAGATCAAGACAACAATGAATACGATGTTTCAGAACGGGCAAACTCGTTCTCATCAAAAAGCTCCAACAAGAAACAAAGACACAAATCTAAGATCAAAAGGCTCCGACATCCTACCGATTCATTCCTTTTACTTAAGTTCTTTCAATTTCTGATTGCCTTTGTGTTAAATACAGTCCTCTTCGCTATTTGCGTGTGCCTTTGCTTGACTGTTCTACCGGTTGGTCTTTTCGTTCGCAAGCTTGTGGTATCTTGCTGTGTTCGCTTTAACAGCCGAAATGGAAAACTAAAAGAAGCCAGTTCTTGTGATGCCCTTTGGTTGATTCCAACATCTTATGTAAACACCAACCAAATGTCCAGCATTTTTTTTCTCTTGGAAGGCGATATTACAATCGAAAATCTTCAAGAGTTCATCACCGATAAATGGCTTTACTATTGCAGTATTCTTAAAAGACATCGCTTTCCTAAATTAAGGAAATTCGCCTTGAGTGTGTGTTCGGGATTCGCGTGGAAGCAGATTGAAAATTTCCATGTTGAAAACGTAGTTTGCCTATCGCATACTCGTGAATTAGAATTAATGCTGGACGAAGAAGATTTATCAGAAGACTCCTCGCATCTAGAACAAATCAACTCACATTCTGACCGCAATGACTTGTGGAAAGTCAGTTTATTTCCCAAGTTTCTCAACTCCAATGACACTGGTGTATTGTTCCAGATGCACCCGAGCGTGAGCGACATTTTTCCTTTTTCGAGGCTGGTGTTTGAAACTCTAGGCTACAAAACTGTTTATTTGAGAGATCGATGTTTCCTGGTGCAAAGATTGTGTTTGTATTTGTGCACTGCTTTTGTTGGACCTTCAATTATTCTTCACCGTTTGTTATGTTCGCGCGCGAAAACTGTGTTGGACAAGAACCATAATGAAGAGTCGTACGACTACAGAAAAGTATTATGGAGCGATGCCATCGACATGAAATGCGTCAAAAAGATTAAAGACATCACCAGGACTAAAGGTAAGAGAACTAGTTAGATCGAATACAGATTTAAAATTTTTTAAATCGATCAGCATTGACGTTCAGTCGAGGGTTTTGTGAATAATGACGGATCATTTGTCATGTGTTGTGTCAAACAACTCTTGCCATCATGCATGGATCACCACCAGGCCGTTGATGAAGTTTTCTTTAATCTTATAATCTGAGAAAATAATCAGGGTTCAAATGACACGGAAATAGATTCTTAGGGGTTTGTATAATGGCTTTTTTTTTCGTAGCGGATACTCTAGAAATGATTTTGTTAACTTATATGAGCCAGTTATATTCTGAAAGTTTGCCATTTCAGTGGCTAAATGTAAACATGATTTTTTGATTCAAAATATGAACTTCGTCATTAATTTGGGGGATTTCTCATTCAAATTTTGAATAAAAAATCTTGTTCACAAGCTAGAACCGAAATAACAAATTTAAAGAGTGATATAATAAAATCATAATTACTTCTAAGACCATATGTAAAAGTTTATCCTTTTCCCCAAATAATATATATATATGTATATACAAAATTAAGAAATTATGGGTTATCTTTACTGATATTATTTCCTGGTAGTCAAATACCAAAAAAATATTTGATGCAAGCACTCGTCAAGTATACGTAAGCACTTTAAGATTGGTTCATGGAATATTGAATAAATATATTCACTTCTCGAGCGGTGATTATGAGGTTTGTCAAAGTTTGCCAGAGTGGAAGTAATGCGAAAACATTTTTTATCCTGAATTTTGTCTTTTCTCTGATATTCTAGTCTAAAATTATACTCAAACAATTCATCACCTCAGGCTTAGTGGATATGGTGAATATTTACCTTGTCTCTGTTCCAGTAAATATGAGATATTTGTTACGCTCAAAAAACCTACCCTTTATACTTTGATGAAGATGGCACTACATGTACATATAGTGTTGAATTTGGCTTTAATTAGTTTACAAAATTTTGCTGATTTTTGAATAACAATGAATTTAAAATGTTTCTTTCATGGTACTTTTCATATAACAGTGACATGTATGCAATTATGAACACATCAAATAACCGAGAACTTTTAATTTAGAATAAGAAAAGGTTTCATATCAGGAAGGTATAAAATATTTGCTTAATGTCAAAAGCTGCAATTAATTTTTTAAAAGCACTTGTCTCTTTACTGCAATACTTAAAACTCCCCCTTTCAAACAGATCAAAAAATTGTGTTTATATTTGAAAACATCAGGATTAACTTTCATTCGGTTTACTTGAAGCTGTCATATTTAATTTTGATGTCAAATTGAAGGTTGAAAAATGGTAGATCACATACAGATAAATTAAAACACTTATAGTTAACTAAATTCAGCTGTTATAATTTCATGTCATGATCAGAAGAAGCAAAAACGAAATGAATTTTTAAGTGTATCAATTTTTTTTTTCAGTTTCAATTGATAAATTTGCCACATAATTAAGCTTAATATCATTAAGGAAATGAAAATCTAAATAAGAAGGAAGCAGGCTTGATGGGAGAGAAGTCAACAGAACTTGAATCATGTCACTTGACACAGTCTGCTTCCATTGCCTATAATAATATAAAATATAAAAATGATCACCATGCAAAACCTAGAATACCAAATGATAAATTAATTATAGAGAAACAAGGAATAATGTTTAGAATTTATACAATTTTTTCTCTTCTACAATTCATTATATAAGACAAATTTTGGTATACTAAATATATAATTTAAACACATGGTGCATAATTTATTAGGTATCAGGCCTAAGTGCAGTATACGTAGTTGACACACAAATCTCTAAGTAAAAAATATAAAATTGGTTTAAATTCTTAAGTTGTGGTACACTATAAAGCACATATGGAATGAGGAACAAAAACATCCATCTAGAATAGCTATTAAAATTATGTTATCTTTATTTAAGTGACATAGGTAATTATGAGTTTTTCCTGCATGAAGTACCTCTTCCAAATTGATTGTAGCCTTACATGAATCATATATATTTATCCCACACCATAGAAAATACTGCCAATCAGAATGCAGGAAAGCTGTTGTGTATTTGGTGGTATTCAACTGAATCTTCCCGTTATTCATTTGTGGTTTCACTTTATCAGATTGGCTGTATTTTAAATGGTATGGGATAAAATGGTTATACAATATGGTTTTTCGTGGCATACCATGGATATCCCACTCATCACTTGTATTTTCTTTGTGCACACTCGTACACACTCGCCTTAAAAGGCTTGTGGGATATTCCATGGTATGCCACTTGAAACCATTGTATAACCAGTATACACAATATTGAAATGCCCTAAAGCGAGAAATTCATTTTACACCCTTTCCTAAATGGTTTAAATATATATGATGTATATATGTTAGACACCCTTATAGTTATCTGATATAATTAGTTGTGATTGAATATAACAGCTAGAAAAAATACCGATATTTTTTTATAAAATAATTCTTAAAATTGATAATATATTGAGGTAAATGTATGGTAACTAAATGACAAGCTGACGCATGTCAATCAACAATCACACTACTGTCGGCCAATGTACGGTCATCCTGTGTCTGACACATCACCAACACTGCTTTAATATGATCATTATGATGATTCGTATTTTACGTGGGTGAACAAATTCAGAATTATTATTGATTTCCACTTTTGCAGTGTATTCAATCCCCCCCACACTACCCACTTGGGAGTTAAAAGAGCTATGCAGGTGCTAATTAATAGACAGCCTAAAGGTCCCTTCTCCCTTCGCCTGGGTTGACTTTGGGCTCCTACTTCGAAGATAACCAATACAAAATATTTTTCTTTTGACTCTAAGGGGTGCATACCTTGTACCCCTGGGTCAACTATCCAATACATATTTGCTGAAAGAGAGAAAGTTATTTTTACTAATAACTTTCTCTTTCTTGGATGATTTTATTGGGAGGAAGGGGGTTGGTGTTTTTTTTTTCATGTCTGGCACTTCCAATGCACCACCCCTCCCTGAAGAAAATCCTTGATCCACACCTGTTAGTGACCTTAGTCCTGATAGGATCCATGGACATCATGGTAGATACTAATATTCTGTTATATAGACTGTTTATCTCCATGGATCCTCTATGCTTTCACAAAGGGTAATAAATATATTGTATAAATATGGTATAACTAGGGTCTCTTGATCAGGTACTGGATAGGGATCTAGGGCTATAAGAACTGTTACTCCATTTAAATAGTAAGTTCATTGATGAAAAAAGAAGGCTGGAAAAAGAAAAAACTTATGACAAACAAACAATGTAGCCAGAGACACTCATGATCCAGAACCAAGGGTGATATATCAAGTGCATCAAAATGAATGCACATCTTTGAATGGACTCACCTACCGTCCCTTCCCCCAGGTCAATACTCGATAAGAATATGTAAAAAAACACTTTTTTATATTAAAATAAATATTCAATTCTTGCTGTGATAGAATAAAATGTATGATAATTTACATATCATACTCAACCTCATCCAATAATTGTTTATTCATGTACCAGTGTCAAATCATCCAGGCCTGCAACTGAAAAGAGTCTTAGTCTAGATGACCATTGAAGCTATGAAATTAAATTTACCCAGTAATTCTAAAAGTCTTTTCATCCAAAGCTCTTTCTGTATAATATATTCACTTTCATTATCTTGAGTTTTATAAAGGTTGAATTCTGTCAAACTAGAGGTCCTATATCCAATTAATGAAACTATTGATTAATTCAAAACACGAATTGAAGGCTTTTGACATAATTTTTCGTACGTACTGTACCAGCAGCGAATACTTACCAACTAAACTTCGACCAGTCAATTTTGTGTAAATAGTAGGGAAAATTGAGCTTTCTTATGTAAATACTGTGTGGCACAGCTTGATATGAGTAAATATAGAAAACTCAGTAAAGAAATAAAATAAACAGATTCAGAATTGAAATGAGAGTTTGTAGAAATAAATAAAATGAAAGTTTTGCTTTTTACGGTTATCTTGAGTTGGATTCACAATTGTCTAAATAGCTAAATTTAAAACCAGAATAACGAAGGAAAAAAAAGAAGGAAGAAAGAAAGAACGAAAGAAAGAAAGAAAGAAAGAAAGAAAGAAAAAACGAATCAAGAGGAAAAAAGGCTTTATTAAATTGAAATTAAAAAGCTCTTAACCGAAGTTTTCTTTTTTAAAGACGTCGAGGTAGAAGGAGAATGAACGGTATAGCCTACAGCCTCAGTCCTATTCCTAACAAAATGGATTACACTTCATTAGGAGTAAATAATTAATGATGAATAGTGGACTGAGTTGCCCTTGAGGCATGTGCTCTCACATAAAGAATTACTAGAATCCTTTTTCGACAACAAGCAGGTAGTTCTCTGGTAAAGAAACAAGGGGAATCCACCTTTGCCGTTGAAGCTAGTTATACGAGATATACTATACTAGTTATACTAGTTATACTAGATGTACAGTGTATGTTGGCTGCGATTAGAGCTGCCACACAGCACGCGCTCATGAGGGGTGATTAATATTAGTCATAATACCCAGCATTTAATGATGTGATAAGACTAAATAAAATTTACTCCTTTCGGAGAAACATGAAACGTTAAGGTGGCTCGAGTCGATTTTGTTTGAGGTATACAGTACCATCGATGTTTGATCGAGAAATGCGTCGCTGTCGACAAGCTAATTTCAAATGAATTATTATGACATATAGATATATTAAAGTTTCACATGATATACACTTCAAGATCAGAGTTACCATAGCAACGTTATTTTAAATACATTCCTTTTTCAGCGAAATCAGCGTTTGTTAATAAAATGGTTTAAGAGAGAAGATCAAATAATCTTCTTCCGCGATGTTCTGACGATTTCGGAAGCGTTTCAAAATATATCCAATCGGAACTTCTTGACAGCCAAAAAAAAGCGTTTGTTAATAAAATGGTTTAAGAGAGTACATGAAGATAAAATGATCTTCTCCCGCGTTCTGACGATTTCGGAAGCGTTTCAAAATATATGCAATCGGATCTTTTTGACAGCCAAAATTTAAACAATCCAAGTTAATAAGTTCATAAAAATTTCTCTTTCGGGACTTAAGGAGCTTTTTTTGGGGTTCGTTTTTGTTGTGTCACCTTTTCACTAATCTTCCTGAGAAATTGAAAGAAATTGCTTCATTCAGTGTCAATAAGTATGACTTCCAGCCTTATTAGTCGAGTCGGTGCCTTTCTATCTTTTGTCAAAACGTTCCTATAATCAACCTTGCTGTGCATATATTCCGCTTATTTTATCGTCCAAGAATCTAACTGACAAAAAGGTCAATTATTTACCAGTAAGGTTAATTGCATGATAAGATGATTAGACGTCATTTGATGTGGGTACCCACCCGTCATACTGATAACCTTTTGGATACAAGAATAGAAGGTACAGGCTATATTTATATTACGGGAGAAATTGATAATGGCATACAAAGGGAATGTGAAGCCAGTCAAACATGGAATCTGTCACTGTAATACCATTAACGTCATAACGTATTTTTTTGCGGATTAAGACATTTCGATATGCAAGTCCATGACGAAACTCTTGACAAACTAAGCTGCGTCCATAGATTATTTCACGGTTGTCGTCGATCAACCTCAGCCTCGATAGTGTGTAATATATTCTTTAGAATTTGACTACAGCTCACGGTAATATAAGAAATGTACACATTATCAAACAATTGAAACACTTAAAAATTCCACGGGCTTTAGTCAAATTCTAAAGAATAAATTACACGCTATCGAGGCTGAGGTTGATCGACGACCACACGTGAAATGGTCTATTCCATTATCTATGTACAGCTATTTCATAAAAGTTGAATCATGAATACTGAATAGTGCATTCCAAGACCAAAGGGCATTGTGGGTCTCATTAATTTGAAATAAGAAGTCAATATACAGCGATTTGCTCTCATTACATAGCTAGTATATTGTTTCGGATGGAATGCACTAAAAATAAAATAAATAATTATTATTCATTTTACTTTGGACAATATTACATGACCCAAAATGCATTTCGGTCTTGGAATGCACTATTCAGTATGGAGTGTTCAGTATTCAACATTTTTTGAAATGGCTGTATAATATGTTTTACGTGTTGTACTTATAAACATATGTTATTGACGTCATCAGTATCAAGAGGAGCGGTAAGTTAATCTCAAGGTCGAGTGTGCGTGTGTTTTTTATTTTATGAAGAACGTCAGCGTCCTCATTTTGCATAGGCACAGGCAACTACATATATTTATTGTTGTTTATTTTTTAAGTATTTATTCATTTAACTATTTCCACTTTTGGGAACACGGGTGGCGTAGCGGTGAGCGCTCGGCTCTCACAAATGCGACCCGGGTTCGAGTCCCGCCGGGCTCGGTGTTGTATGTGAGTAGAGTTTACGAGTTGGTTTTCTCCTGTGCTTCGAGAGATTTTCTCTGGATTCTCCGGTTTTCCTCCCTCCGCTACAATCAACTTCTTTGAATGATGGCCACAGGTTTATTAGCCACTGGCTATTAAATGCTACCTTCGTAAAAACAAAACGAACTTTTCGATAGTATACATCTGGGTTTTTGGCATCAGCCAGTCAAATTCCCAACAACGAGAGCTATAGTATATTTTTTAGATATTTTAATCGTTGGATATTTATGAAAATAAAAAAATGAAACACTAATTTCGAATTCGATTTGTGAGTTAGTCGTGCCCTGAGTTTGATTAGCCTACAGGTTGCTTCAGAGTATCTTAGACCATTTTACCGATACGACGGCCATCTTGAATTATGGGATGCCAAGGGGGCAAACGTGGGAAGAGTCATGAAGCATTGAGTAGCGGAGTGACTTTCTCAAGTAATTTTACGCTTTGGTTTTTCACATATCGCTCAAACTACCAGCAAATTTAATCGGTTTTTAGATGTGTTTCTCATTGGATAACGTTAAATTATGCGAAAAGACACCCTGACAGCTGTGCATACTATTTAAATTTTCCAATAATTGCCCCCTCAGAATCCCATTATGTCTTACTTAAAACAATAGGATTCAAGATGGCCGCGGTGTCGGTAAAAAGGTCTATTTTCGCAGATTTTTCTAACATATTGATTCATAATAACTCCTGTTCCAACAGAACAATCACTATCCTTAGAACGAATGGTAACTTTTTGAAATTGCGAATGCAAAGTTAAGACGTGGGAGCTTCTAATATACGAAAACACTTGCTTCCTTGACTCCAAACTCATAATAATGATCGATGAAACAACGATTGCAACCATAACAGTTTTAATCTAAAGAAATAGCAACCATAACAAAACGACACTGAAAAATGAAAGCCGAATCGTAAAAAACGTGTCAGACAATCATAAAAGTTTTCATAAAGAGGCACTTTGGTATCAGTAATTTTAAAATAGATTCTTTTGAACATCTTAGAAGACTAAAAAGACAAGGTGAAACGTTGAACTTGACATGAGTAGCTTGCATTAAAAAAACAATTGATAATAGTTGGTATTGTTTTATGACATTAGGCTCAGATCTTTGTCCTTAGTCTAACAAACATACGCTAAATCGGAAAACCCTGATAAAGCTTTTTATCATTGAAGAATTATACATTAATGCTTTTGAAGAAATGTCAAGTGTTGGGAGTGCTCAGTCTCGGTACTTGTCGAGTGTTCTTCCAATCCCAAGTGCTTCATAATAATTGTACACAGCAGTTCTTTATTTCTTTTATAAAATACAAGTTAAAATAACCGTTATTTTGGGCACGAATGAGTAAGTAGAAGGTTTGGAGTGCGCGTGTTCTTCCAATCCCAAGTGCTTCATAATATTTGTACACAGCAATTCTTTATTTCTCTTATAAAATACAATTTAAAATAACCGTTATTTTGGGCACAAATGAGTAACTAGAAAGTGCGGAGTGCGCGCAAGTGCTGTGTGCTCATCAAACACGTGTATGTCCTCAACTAAACATGAAGCGAGATTTATAATAGCTATTTTTGATAATATAATGATTACCTCGGGATCCATTTTTTCAGAGGGATGTTAGAGCATAACATTTCGGGTGATTAGTGATTAAATGACCCCTCAAGCCTCGGGTGGTTTAGTTAAAGTCCCTCCGCCTACGCCATCGGGACTTCAACACTTAGAAATTCCCTCGGCTTTCGGGGACATTTAATTACTAATCACCCTCAAGTCATGATATTACTCATAATAAATGGCAAGAGTGTGAACTTAGAGAAGGAATTCCCGTGTCCCATCATGAGCACTCTTCCATACTATTTTTAGAATCCGAGCTATTTTGAATTTTTGTTTATGTTTAGACTGGAATGTGACCTATGTGACCTCCCCTCAAGAAATTGAACCAAAATCAGGTTCTTCGCTTAAAATAAATGCAAGCTAAAAATAGCATTAAACGGTGCTCATGGTGGTTACAAGCTAGCTTATATCAAGGGGGTATAGGCCCCTTTCACGTGACGTCAGAGCAGCTCAATTTGGAGGACAAAACATTTTAATTTAATTTTAATTTCCTGAGAATTGGAACCTATTGCTTTGCCCTCCAAATTGAGCTGCATTCCGACGTGATGCAAGGGGTCTATTCCTTCTCTTAGTTCATATTCTCAGTTTTATTCGACAAAATTGAAGGAAACGAATCAAGTAGATTAAGTAGACTTCAGTCAGTCAAAGAACATAAATGTATTTCATACCTGACCGACCATCATGTCTTGTTATTGCAATGAAATGTTCTGTTCTTTCTCAACGAGGAAGAGATTTGATTAAAGAAACGTTCTCGAATTACGTAGTGGAAACAAGTGTCCCCTCTAATCTCGTATCAGTTGTGTCCATCTTCAGTTATTATATTTGCTTTTTTCTCATTGATTTCTTTATTTTTTCTTTGTAGTTAATGTTATCCTGATGTCGTGTCTGGCAGGTGCTCTTCGCTCATACTTCCATAAATGCGGTATTGACCATCCCGATGATGTACGCGTCTGTTTACAAGTCGATATCAGACCACAGCACGGCAAACTACGGCTTGATAACTGCTTTTCAAGTATTTTTGTCAATCTTCCGTCTGGGACAGAAGGTATGTCTTGTAAAATCCTGTATATATTAAGATAGGGTGTCTTACTGCTAGGGCTAACTAGCTCTTTTTTCCAGTACCACGTAATCTGACGAGGCGCGCAAAGCATGATTTCCGTGATCGAAAAAAAGAATCAATCCCATCAAGCACCTCACGCTCAAATCACTCAGATCGCCTGGAGGTTGGATGAAAGACTTTCGCTCGATTTTGTTGATACTAATGAAACAAAATTCCTTTCTATTTTTCTGTTTTATATACGGCGTCCTTGCATGGCTTCCACTCAGCACTGATTGTAGGACTGTCGGCAATGCTTCGTCCTTTGTCCATAGTTCCCTTTTTCTTTGCATAAAATGATGAACATTCAGTATATTCAACTTCTGTAGCCGCGCGCTATCTTTTTTAATACTATTATAACGCCGCCGTGACTTATAATGCCGCCGTTGTCACGCTCAATTACGTCGCATGCGAACTTTACTCGAACACCACGTGTTATTCTAAGCAATTGCCTAACTCATAGACTTCAGATAGAGCAATTTTCGTATGGCTATGACAATTTTACGGCACGGACCGCGCCTTAGCGTGACTGTTTCAGTGCCGTGCCGTGTTTAAAAATATTCGACATTCCGTGCCGTGTTCGCGCAGCGCCGTAACCGTGCCGTTTGCCGTGACTTTTCACATTCATACGAAATCTGCAGCTCTATACGTATGACCATCCATCCGAGTGCCTTTGTCATTTAAGGATGGTTTTGCATTTCCTGTAGTCATTTCTATCTGCCTTTCCTCTCCCTAGGGGCCGTTCCACGTCTTTGGGATACCAGAAGAAGAATGGAAGATTTCTCAGGAGTTATCGAAAACTTTGCATTCAATAGTTTTCTAAGATTTTGTCTGGTTATATTCCCGTTATCTTTCGTCCGACGCATTGTCGATTATCTTTTGGGGAAAGCTTCTTGTTCGGTGTCTTTTCTTACTGGCCCAAATACACCTGTGTACTTTGATGGAAAGATGGCTAAACTTATGACATTTTGGACGCCAAGACCAAACGGAAGCGGAGTTGCTTTATCTTTAGCTACCCACGCAAACCAGTTACGCTTAGGAGCCGTAGTGCACCAGAAACAACAATGTGATCCAAGCTTTCTTTTGACTGCATTTCAAAGGGAGGTTGAGAACCTCTCAAAACATTTATCACAAAGAACTTTGCCGTCCCATCTGAGATGGCGAGCCAAACAACAGCTGCAAATGGAAGATAGAGAAGACCGAAATAGAAACACAAGTGAACCAGTAGTTTGAAACCTCGTTTCTTTCCCAGTCAGGTGATGTCATTCTCTTTTATTGATTTCATTAGAGTATGTTGTATTATAAGGCCCTAGGGACCAAGATTCCAAATTTTATTGTGCTTCCAAAGTCTCAATATTTTATGAATCTTTGTAGAATGTTTGTTATATCTTGCACTTTAGAAACCTGCTTTGCATATCGCTGTTGTGCACAACTTAAAGTACAAGTGCGCTGTCTTGTAGGGCATTTGTTGGCGTCCAGTAAGGAGGTTCTAAAATCGTAAGATGGCAAAGCTGTTGACCCTTTGGAAGAAATTAGGCCATTGCAGGGATTGCGCGCTGGGATTCTTAATCTTGGATCATGGGAACTACATAGCTTCTTAAATCACATGGGATCCAATCCATCAAACCCACTGGTCTTTTTACTAGTTAGCTTAGAGCTGTGGCTGTTAACTGAAAGATGAGCTACATTGAATTACTCTTTGTATATAGAATGGTGGTAAACGTATATTAATCCACTCACTAGCAGTTTTTATAGACTGAATATCCCTTAGATTTGCCGGAGGAAAAAGATAGTCTCTACAGTAAATACAATTTATAGACGTACAGAAATCCAACGGTAATCTTTTTATGTAAGAACAATTATTCCATTGTAAAGAGAAAAACGATTGTGTAGTCCATCACAACTACATAAAGGCTTCTCTTTCATATTGATAGAAAAAAATAGCCCTGGAGGATATAAAATTTAAGGGCTCGGCGATACGGTGCAGCTTGTGTTGTCCCAACCAATTTTTGTAGTTTTTCGGCTGCCTTACTGATTACTAGTAGACCGTTTCAGTATTCTTCTTTATCTTCTTGTTTAAGGGGGGGTTTCTATTTCCAGCCTCGTTTCCATGCGGGCAAATTTCTAATATGCGTAGTTCTCGTCTCCGGGGCTTAATTTGAATTGGCCCTATATCAGAAAATGTACCCTTTGGGTCATTAGTAATGTGTAAAAGTTTGATGCTTTTATCATCAATTTGAACAATCTTGGTCGATAACTGCTAGACTGAAAGAATCCTGGTCAACTACAATGCACCGCGCGCCTATATCATTGTTTACATACGAATTTTAAGTTAGATTCGTTGCTAAAATTCATTAGATCTCACGAAAAGTATAAAATAACTACTTATCATTATATCTTGATGGTTTTAAAACTTCTAGCTTGAATAACAAGAACGATGAAAGTAGATTCCCAAACTTCACCTACACTGTACAAAACCGCCATATTGGCTGATAGAGAAAATGGCGGATTGCATTGTTTTCGGCGCGCAGTGCATTGTAGTTGACTAGGATTCTTTTAGGCACTTAGAACTCGCTGGTTTGTTTATGAGCCAGAAGGATGGTGGATTGCGCTTTCTTGCTTTTTTTTTCATATTTGGTATCTTGCCTCCACTCCCTCTCATGATTCCACGCCCACCCTCTCCTCGCGTATCCGACCAGCACTCACTTGCTGTCTCATAAATATAACCGTTGCATTTTCTCAGTGGGCTTCATAAAAATACCTTTCAACTGTACAAAATACATAGCCTGTTTACCTGTTTACAGTCTACCATATGAGGTGCATGATGACCATCTCGACCTGTATATATTATATAAGCAACTGAACTGTAACATATTTATCAGAGGGAGGTAATATACCAGATCAAAATTGATTGATACATATAGGACACTGTTTTGTCCTTTCATAGTGTTAAGCTACAGCCCATACATTAGCAGATCTAGGATCCAGGAAAGGTCTAGAGTCAGGACCCTCGTATTAATGTTATAAATCTTAGATAAACAGGGGAAATCACATAATCAATACACGAGTTTCGCATTCGATGCAAACCGCTGTTTTTGAAGACCACAGACTCATTTGCTCAGGCTTAGCCTCATTTATAAGTCAGCTATTCAACGACATCATTAAAAGTCCGTGGGATTTCAAAACCTTGGTATTATTCAACTTGAACATTCTTTACATTACAGTTGACTTTAGCAAATCATTAGCAACAGCCAACTGTAATGTAAAGAATGTGCAAGATGAATAATACCAATCCCACGGAATTTTAATGATGTCGTTGAATAACTGACTTATAAACGAGGCTTAGCCTGTGCAAATGAGTCTGTGGTCTTCAAAAACAGCGGTTTGCATCGAATGTGAAACTGGTGTATTCATTAGTGGGCCAGGAACTACCACCATCGTCAATATGGTAATGTCAATAATCCTGGATCTGCCTTTGTTATGATAGTGTACAATGCGCTTTTGTATTTACCTTGTATATAATGTATATTTTATGTATGTAGTATATGTAAAATGAAAATGAAACCGCTGGCGATTTCGGACTGTGTCAAAAAAGGGAAGAGTTTTTGGGGAGATTGGGTAGATTGGGGAGCTAGCCACACCCCGTTAAACTTGAAATAAATTCAAAATTTAGAAACGAAAAGACTTTGATGGGACCAACTCACTTTCTTTTTTAATAGATAGTTTGTATATGATCATATGTAGAAGCTTGTAGATAAGATATTACATATTATATATATTTATGAATGTTAGTAGGTTAGTACTGGGAGATCAAGTTAGAAAGGTTTTTCACGGCATTCAAGTTTAAGGAACTATAATCTTTTTGCATCACGGGTAGAGAATTTTTTTCCCGAAGGAGGAAATGTGTGTTGTTTTGCCCTCTAACATGTTGCCCTGCCTTGAAAAGCCTCAATTAGGTATGTCTAAAATCTCACTAGTTTGTATGAACCTTATAGAGCTCTTAAGTTGTGACGTATTTCCAGGTCCAATTTCTCAAAAATACCGTTAAAATAACGCCAGAAACGTACTCAATGATTTAACCTCCACCTGAAACAATTAGAACTTTGGGCAACAAATCCTGTCATAAAGAAAAAGTAAGAAAAATCTTTATAGAACTGCTTTTCGTTTTGGACCCGGAAGTCGTTTTTCCATACGAGTGACGTCTCACTTATTAGCTCTATATTTTGTCGTATTCTTTTGTTTTGTCTTTCAAAACTTGCTTTATACACACTTGCACTCTAAGCCGGAAGTAGTATGGAAGGGCAATTTTATTTTTCAAGAAACTATCCTTATTTCATATGATGGCAAAAAATGGCCTATTTTTGTAAACAAGCACTTTTTTCCGTCAGGTTAACGGAATCTTTAGATATTTAATTTTTTATCTTTGTTAGCTTATGGCCCTTGACCTCGTTTCCATTCTTTTGTTTTAACTCATTTCCGGCTCAGAACGTACGGTGTATCTTGTTCTCTTGTCTTGTTTTGACGCATGCGCATGGGAACAAAAGGGATAAAGCAGTCATTGAAACACTCATTATGAAGTTTATTGAAAACGAGTGTTTGTTTGATAAAGTGAATGGATACGTACATAAATCAACGATGCTTACATGATTCGAATAAAAAAAACGCTTTGATTATGTGCTATCTGGCTTTGTTGTATATTATCATAAAGATTACATCAAGAAGAATTATCTGGTTAGCTGTGCGTATACAAAGTCAATTTGATTCTCCCCTCCTCACTCCAGTCTCTATACCCCAGATACACGTATCGAGCAAGATTTTCAAATTTCTTTTCGTAAATACTGGGTTCGTGCTACTTTATAAACTCCTTTATTGTCGCCCAGGGACCGGGAAACGCCCATTTGGATATAAGACCATCTCATTTTAGTCCATCTAAAAGAAACAGAGGAATACATTTATGCTAATGATACTAAATAAATCGTCTTGGTCAACAAGTAATCCAAATGTTTTCTTTCAACTCTTTAATGTTACGGCTGGTGCGTGCTAACATGCAGCCAGAGAAATTCAAGATTTCATAGTCCGATTTCTCCTCTTACCCTCATTTTTTGGGGGATTTGATATTGACTACAGAAATACTTTTTCTTGAAAGTCCTCGTTAGCCTTTTGATTTAATTCTGGATAATTCAAAATATTAAAGTGCAAAAGAGAGACTTTGGATTTGGGACTTGGGACCGGGCTCCCTGTGCTCTGTCCAACAAGAAAGAAGATTGTATTTTTTCTGATCGCAAGTAAAAAAAACCGACCAGTTTATCTAAAAAGATTAATTACCAATGTTAGGGTTTGAATATAAAATACGAAAAGAAAAAATACAAGAATATTATCGGATACGTTGGGATTCGAACTCGCGTCGTCCAGAAGAACGTTCCTAGTTAATTCCAAAATAATCGAATCCCCACTGTGCCATACCCCCAAGACATCCGCAGATCTGAGGCGTCGTATGGACTTCGGACCTGACGGCAATAGCCTTCTGCCCTTGTTTGTACGGATTACGCAGGATGTTCTAGCCCGAAGGCATCAGGGGAGACTAGCCGGCCCCCAGACCATATCTACAGCTAACCCCTTGCACTATCTGCCACGCACGGAATCGATGGAAAATTTGATGTTGAAAAGTCTAGTCTATATTGTGCATTGTTTTCACAGCTAGTGTGAGCTAATTTCTTGGATTCGTGGTCCAGTGGAAAAAACTTGGGCTTCAAAGTCTGACAGAGTCAAGCCTGGTTGAGGGATGGGTGACCTGAAACTTATAACTACTCAATTTTTTATTTTTGGTTTATATTTTATTTTATTTTCATTTCTATGTTTTTTTTTTCAAATCTAAAGTATTTTAACTGATTCCAAAGTTTTACCCAGTCTCCGAGCTTTAGAATAGTAACCCTTTTTTCAATTCGCTTCAGTAAAGATTACAAAAATTTGTTTTGCATTCCTTTTTTCTTCTTTGTTTAGCGATATCTGCTTCTTTTAAATTTCATGATAACAGTGACCGAGGCAGTAGTTTTGGTATTAATGCTGATCTCAAACCGAGATCTGTTATCACGCAGTCGCGCCAGGGAGGCGGAACGCGCGAAGCAGGATGGTTATCTGGCAACCATGGGTTCACGATAACAAGATAAAATCGAACTAGCATCAGACAGAAAATGGAGAAAATATTGAATGACGTTGAAAGCACAGTCTTAAATTGTTACCCGTGTAACGAGAAGACGTTCAGTGCGCAATATTTCGATCAATAAATAAAAAGGTAAAGAAACTATATTTAACGTCGGTAGTTCCTTCAGCTACGTGGCTGGTATCAATGGAAGCCGACGGTGCGCACTTAACCCCCTCTCTCCATCAGTGCTCTGTTTTAGGAGTATTCAAAGCTGAAGCTACACGGATTAGAAAGAAGTCGAAACAGACGTGGAGATCCTGAGGATCGAACCGTGGACCTCTAGCTCCGAAGGCCGCGCACTAACCAACTGAGCTACGTCTGCTCCCGAGTTACGTTCTTCTCTAGATCTCGAGATTGATTCGTGCATTGCTAGTTCACGTGTTGAGCGTCAGTACTAGGCTAGGAGAGCCTTATTACTTCCAGGCATGTGATAGCTTCTTGTGTGAAGGGCTGGGGAGGAGAGAAAAGAACACATCTGCAAAAGGCAAAGGATGATCGATGGACGGAGACTATCTTTCCTTTCACCATGTTATGCATATCTGTTCACTGGTTGCAGAAAAAGCATTCAAGCGAGGCGGCAATTTCAGTTTTAATTAAAGAGTTATTCATTCCGATTTGAAGGCTTCTTAAAATGAAATTGCAAAAATTCTCGAACATCCCTTTAGGTGATGGGTGACCTGGAGCATATGTCTACCTAATTTTTTATTAAAAAAATAACTTTTTTGTTTTTGATTGCATTTCACCAGAGTGACGCCCATGCAAGCTGCCAGCCCAAATGCTTGGCCCAGTCTCAGAGCGGTAGATTAGTACCCAGTTCCCCAGTCGTTTCTGTCAAGAAAAAAACTCAAACGCATCCTCGTACCCAGAGCCTTCTCATCTTTCTAACGAAAAATCGTATGCTCTGGACAACCCTAAAATTCTATCAAATTTCATTGGCTGTTGAAAATAACATAGCAACGAACTCCGATTGGAAATTATTAAATAACTGAAATTGCAAATGTGGATTTTTGTTTAGAAGTTAACAGTACCTGGGCGATCATCATCATCTCAATTATTTTAATCCACGACGAACCTTAAGAGAGAAAAAAATTCATATGCCCTTGAACTCTGATTGGTTATTAGGATAAACAATTACCAACGGAAACCAAGCAAGTCAAATGAACTACAACTGTTATATATCTTCGAATCTTGAATCAAATCTTATTTCCTTTTGTTGAACCTATAAACTTTTGCAAATATAAGTCGTAAACAAGCCGTTAGAAAGGTCGAGCAGGCATTTTATAGTTAGCGATCCAGAGATAGAGCATGCGCTTTGACGACCTGGTCGCAAGATTCTGGCTTCCGGTCAATAGGGTTTCCCAGAGCCTATGATTTGCGGGCTAATGAGTAGGGTCTGGGACTCGAATGTCTCAAACGTTGAACAACGCTAGGTTTTGACTTTTGCCTTTCAGTTTGACAATCTAATTTTCATTTTTTTTTTCAAATAAGAAATCAATAAAAAATAGGCCTTAACGTCATGGTCCACCCGCGTGACCCACCCTTAGCCAAACATTAAAGGAGTCCTTGATATTGCTTCCTGGATTCATTTTTCTTTAATGATTATTAATCGAGTAAAACTCTAGGGAAAAACTCATAATAAATCAGCTCATGGTGTTAATGAGCAGGACTCTAATTAATGACATTTACTCGTATTGGACAATAATAAGGTCCAAGCAAGAGTGAACTGAATGATAAACTAACGCACGGACTTCTTTGCTAAAACTGCGTTCATCATGAACAGGAGGGGATTTGATGTAAGACACAATTTTGATATATTGCTAATTCAATTAACGTTGTCGCTGACAAACAAAAAAAGCACTTTTAAAGCGAATAATTTATCTTTTGTTTACCAACAAACTTTTACTAAAAAAATATTTAAGAAATATATACTCCAAGAATTTGCAAACATACAGTGAGTTTATTATCGTAGAAATAATGCCACAGTGAAATAAATTTGAATGATTCTGCTAGCTCTCAAAGCTTTAGACTTGAACAACGTTGAGTGAATTAGCCTTACATAACCTAACCATAACCTATAATCTAGAATTACAAGTGCTAATTTTTTTTGATTTTATTTCTTTCTACACAAAGGCTGGATTATCACGTCATTCATCCATCTTGAGCCCCATCCGGACAGCATTGAATAATATTGTAATTATGTGATTATAATATTGTCTTGTAAAAACTATTAAAACCAATGAACAATGCGAAACTCCGAGTCTATTGGTTGGCGTATACTTATTCTTAAATTTGGTTTACTTTAACATTCATCTTTTCACTCTTGATTCTATTTGTGTGCCTACGGTTTATACTAAAAGTTGGGCTTAGAAACTAAGATTTGAAAAAGAGTACTATAGTGGTCATAAAAAGTGATGGATACGCGTGGTAGCTAGATGGTCTATTTTTGGCGTTCAGCAAAATCTTTGAAGGTGCTTGGAAGCATATTTAAGAGGTAAGCAAAGTGCCAACATAACTAAAGAATTGTTAAAAAGTTATTTAAAGATTTAAAGTTTTATACTTTAGAGCTCTTGGTATGATTTTGCGACCAAGGAATATATTGTATTTTGGCCGCCAACGGTCACATGTACAGCGTTACGTTAGATCTTGTTTATTTGATTGAAGTTCAAACACCACGAGGTTGTCTAGGTTGCAGAAACGAAGAAGTTCTCTAAAAACCTTATCCCCTGTTTGTTGACGGTATGATTGACTGTATGAGTTATTGACATCCCATTAGGATTTCGTAAAATGATGAATCCATTCATAAAGTAACTAAAGTTATGACTTGAGCTTTTTAATTTGCTCTCCAACCCTTTGATCGATTTGAGAACAGACCGACAATAACTTTTACATGGAAAGGCCCGTTTTTGAACTGAAATCAACTGAGAATGTTTGGGAGTTCTTTTCTCTACGGAGTGTGACTGTGTCAAGCGGGACCATTGCACTCATAATGATAGGCTGATAATGAAGTCAGATGGAATTCTTGGAATAATAAAACTTGCCTGAACAGCTAGCTGTGATTCAGTTCTGAAGCCTTTTGGATGGTTGTGTGCAACCAATTCAAAAAAAAAAGTTTAATGTATTAACTTTTACCTGTAAAATTGCTGAAAGGAAAGATATCTCCCTAGCCTCCCCCCTTCCCACTTTCGGTCATCTCGATCCTTCGACAGGGCTTGAATCTGTCAGTCTTTGAAGCCAAAGTTGTTTTTTTTTTACTGGACCACGTACCAATAGAACGTACTAGATGGAGAAAATGTATTTAAAGTCCTAACTTACATACCATAATGTCTTTTGTGTTGTGATCGAAAAGAGGCTGTTTCTGACTGACAGTGGACAGGCGGAGGAATTCAAATGAATCGTTTGGTCAAGATAATCGTTGTCATTCTTCTGTCAACAGTTATAGGTATGTATTTTTTCTCATCCACTTCTTGTAGCTTGGAATTTTGAATGAACCACCAGCTGAACTTAGACAGTGACGTAGAAATGACGTCACTGCAAAACTGGGGTGTCATGAAGCCTGCGAAAATTGACTTATTAAAGTTCATATCTGCGATAAATCTATAGATTTATTTTCAGGAGAGGTTTTCAATAGTTTGTATACATTTACTATGATATTCATTATTAAGTGAAAAACTGAAATAAAGAAATAACTGTTTCCTGAGTCGCCGGGCTACTAAGGATGACACCTTAGTTTTGCAAATTTTCTCGATTCTGATTGGCTAATATTTTTTTCACAGTTCAGCTGGCAATGTTTGCAGAATTTAAAAAAAGGAGTTATTTAGCTTTCTCTGTTAGTTTGTACTTTATGGATGCACGAGTGTTGTCGGATGAATGACCGTCAGCTTTTAGGATATTTTCATTCGTTGCTGTTGCTGACTTTATGATTACATTCGTAGGTCAGATACAAGTGGTCTTCGGTTCATCTTGTGTTTCTCGATATTCACCCAAATCAAGTGGTTCCTGTATTGAAGCAAGTCAGTGCACTGGAGCAGTCCTTCCTGGACTATGTACCAATAATCCAGGAACCATCTGCTGTATTCCAAGCCAAAATCAAGGCGATCCTGTACTAGTCAGGAACCGCTATGTCGCCAGAAACACCTTCTATGAGATATTTGGAAAGACAAGGCGTAGTACGACTTTGTATCCGTATTACATCAAGGCTTTGGATGATGCTGGGATATCCACCCCGGAACAAATTGCTGCGCTCACTGCACAGGTTAGAGCAGAATCATAATGAACCATGCATTCATGTGTTATCATTGAACAGATAAAAAAGTGCATGCCATATAGTCGTTTATCAATCAATAGAGTTAATAAAAACCTTTCAGATTCTTTACGAAACGTCCAATCTGACACTAACAGAAGAAGACAGCAATGGTCTTCAGCACGAAGGCAGTGCATCACTTGGTAACAAACAACCAGGAGATGGGCCAAGATTTCGAGGCAGAGGAATCATTCCTATCCGGGGAAGACATATGTATAAAGTACTAGCTGATGGCATTAGTCAGGACTTGGAAGGTACACGCTGAACCCTAGAATGTTGTTATAGATATTTTGTGATGCATAACTATTGTGTAACCTGTCACCAAGAAAAATTAATTAAGTGGATTTAAAGAATTTTTCCGATACCAGATTCGAACTAAAATAATACATTATGTATATGGGCATGGTTAACATCTCTTATCCTCCAACTAAATGTTCTCGTTCAACTCCGGTGCACTAGAAATTTGGACGTAGAAGTTTTGCAAGAGATAGTATAGAAAACTGGACTATGAGAAGTCAGCTAAACTCCAAAAAAACTACAACTACCATAAGAAAGTTAGGATTGGAATTTTAGTTTTCCTATGAAGGTGGTGGTGGCGGTGTGGAAGAAACGAGCAAAGGGATGGATGGATGGATCGAACGAGTTAACCCCACGCGCCTTTACTGATATTCAAAGCTATTGTTTTTTATCTTTAGATGCTCCTGAATTAGCAGCGATGCCATCGATAGCCTTTAAAATTGCAGCCTGGCTGTGGAACAACGGGTACCAGTCGGCAGACGGATCCTCACCCAACACTGGTCCTCTTAAACAATATGTGACTAATACCACATATGATTTTGCCATGATGTCATACGCTATTTTTAAATGGCAAGACGAAAGTGCAATAGCTAAACAGCGATTTCCTTTCTGGTTGAAGGTGATTAAGGTAGGAGAGATAATGGAATGCGTAAATTGAATAGAAACGCCAGATTAGTTTTATCCCGAATTAATTTCATAAGCCAATTGTTAACCAAAAGAACATAGTGTAGATGTTAGATCAATAGACAATGTGCATCAAAGCTCACAAAGCACTCTAGGAAACAGAGCCTTGCAAAACTGAAACAGGGAAATCAAATGATATATCAGAAAAAAATTACTTTGTTATTTTCGTCTTTTGAAATACTTACAGTTCCATAGAAAATGTCAGAGGAAAAATTGCCAGATGAATTTTTAGAGGAGCCAAAAAAGCGCGGGGACTCGGGTTTCCCATCATGCTTTGTGCTAGAAATTCGAGTTGGTGCACATTGGCTATTAATGATCTGATTTAACAAATAACGAACATACACTTTGTAATGAGTATGTATACCAACACTGCAATCTACGTACAATCTACTTTCCTATGGCAATAGATATGGCGCATCGTTATCTCATCCGATTTATCTTTATCTAGATTTTGAATGCTACTTGCCCTAGTGAAGGAGAAGGCTCAGGATGCATAGCCGGTGAACGTCAAGGAGTTTGTAAACTTGCTTCAGAATGTAAGGGCAGAAGTGTTGAGAATCTGTGTGATGGGCCAGCAGATATTGAGTGCTGTGTTGGTAAGTGGAGGAATTTCAACTTCTTTACAACATAGTTAATGGAGTGGAATGGTTTGGAAACCTATTGTTCTAGGTTTTTGTTTGGCGAGCGATGTTGAAACGTACCATCACGTGATATTGACCGTGCACAATGAACCAAAGCAAGTATGGCTGAAAATACTAGTTTCTGTACTATTTTCATGTACGAACATTTTGAAAGTGTAAAATTTTCATTCTAAGATTACAAAGAAGAGGATATATAATCCCGCGCAGATACAGTTAAGTTACAAGATGATAAATAAGAAATCGTTCAAAAAGGTGATTACCCTTTTCAGTAAACAATTAATTTTTATCATATAGAATTAATTAAGAAATATCTCCTATTTTATAACATTTTTGAGGAAAAAACGTCTATGTTCTCTAATTTACGATGAACAAACGCTGCAACTTTTTCTTCTCTGTGCACGGTCAACGTCATATAACAATAGAAAAGGTTGAACAAAAACCTAGAACAATAGGTTTCCAAACCATTCCACTCCATTAACTATGTTTACAACAAATGTTTTACTTTGATGGCCATGTTGTCATAGCAAACATTGCAGACAGTTCATTAAATAACATAACAGGATGAATGTTTTGAGACATCCAGTAGAAGTCAATATACTGAGTGAAAAAATTAATTGAATCTCTTACTGGAAATACGAATTGTAGACTGTGCTACATTGCGACCAAAAACCTTGGTCTTCATCAGGCAACTGTAGTACAATCGCGTAATGTGTGGCATCACGCCACAAGGTGAGCTCTGAAGTCAACTGTCCCACACAATGGACAGAGCTCTTCCAGGCGTTCCTCGTAGTTTGTCACATGTTTTCAACACATCACGTGATCCTCCAGTTGCCTGGACCCGGTTGTACGAAGGGTGGATAGTGCTATCCGATGGAGAAGTATTATTCAGTGTATAAAATTATTGGATAACAGCATCTACTTATCCACTGGATAAGGATTTATCCATCGGAAAGCGCTATCCACCCTTCGTACAACCGGGCCCAGATAAAGACTAAGGTTTTGGTTGCAGTCTACGATTATTATTTCCAGTAAGAGATTCCATTGTTGTTTTTTTCCACCTATATTAAATAACATAGTTCTAATCCAATCGATACAATGAAACTCAGTGCTTTTTTAATCATCAGAATGTAATAATCCAGTTGATCTTGTGTTCGTGGTTGACTCATCTGGTAGTGTTGGAGCAGTAAACTTCAAGCTTGCCATGGATTTCATCGCTAATGTTACCATGCGCTTTGATGTTTCTGCCTCAAAGGACGGAACTCAAGTTGCCTTCATCCGCTTCTCGAGCACACCTGAAATCGTTTTTAATTTCAAGAAATTCAGAAGGTTGGAAATCACAGAACATAGAACATTTTAAGATGTGAAAGATTCTTGATAAGTTGTCACTTGACTAGTGCTTTTTTGACAAAAAAAAAAACACAACAAAACAACAACAACAGACAAACAAACAAGCAAAGGAATGAACAAACAATCAAAAGACAAAATCACATTTCTTTAAATAATGCTTTCAGAAATGACCAAAAATGTTAAATACACCAGTTTCGCATTTGATGCAAACCACTGTTTTTGAAGACCACAGACTCATTTGCTCAGGCTTAGCCTCGTTTATAGTCAGCTATTCAACGACATCATTAAAAGTCTGTAGGATTTCAAAACATTGGTATTGTTCAACTTGCACATTCTTTACATTACAGTTGACTTTAGCAAATCATTAGCAACAGCCAACTGTAATGTAAAGAATGCACAAGGTGAATAATACCAATCCCATCATTTTTTTCTTTTCGTAGCAATAATGAACTCAAACAGGCTGTATTGAATGTCTCTTTCAAACGCGGTGGAACTCGCACAGATCTCGCCTTACAGAAGGCTTTAACTGATTTGTTCAGAAGCTCCAATAGTGGCGTCAGAACCAAATATTTGGGGGTACCGAGAATTCTTGTTCTCTTAACCGACGGCAAAAACAATGGGCCAGTGGGAAGTGTTCTTAAACCAGCTGATTCCTTAAGAGAAGAAGGAGTCAATATATTTTCAATTGGAGTAGGAAAAAGCATACGGATGAGCGAGTTGAAGGCCATTGCCAGTGATCCAGATAAAGACCATGTGTTTCTCAGTAACTCATTTGATGCTGTTGAAAAACTGGTGAAGACGATACAAACAGCATCATGCAATGGTCAGTGATATTCTTGTTTTAAGGAGTTTTTATAAGAAGAAAGCGCGCAATCCTATATTCACCTGGTTGGTGATTATAGATAAATATTCCGAAGTTGTCGACCAATCAGCGCGAATTTCTCTAATCACCTGGGTAATGATACTAAAGGTGGATATAACTATTAGCCTGATCAGATAATTCATATTTATTTAACTTTTATCTTATCACAAGTACCCGCACTTCTTGAGTCTGGTGCGACGATGGAAATAGACATCATGCGAAAGACAAACAAGTTCTTCAAGTACCAAAACCACGAACTAGAAGAGATGACATGGTTGATAGTAAGTCCAGTTACAGGGTTGGTGGATGTACAACCTTCTTTAACCGAAAGAAATCCTCTGAAAGACAGCGTTCAAGCATGTGATTCTCGAGATATCATTACAGAAAGATCTAGACTTGAAGAATTATTGAAGCATTCATATTGCAAGTCAAGTCCACACGGAGGAATTGTGATTCCTGTTCAACTAAACAAACGAAGGAAAACGAAGATTGCCTGTATGAAAATGTGTTCTTGCCAGAACATATATATTGGTGTCAAGGGAATACTATACAATAATTCATTCAATATCTCGTTGTTAAACTACTCGGATGCTAACATGGATATCAAGGAAATGTTTGTAAACGAAAAGAACTCTTCAGAAAAGGCAAGGACACATTGGTCGTCAGTAAAAAGTTTAGCAATAGAGGCTTTACACCAACACGTGATGGCAGCCATGACAGGAGGCACAACATATTAGATCATATTCAATTTTTCCTGCCTCCTGTCATGGCTGCCATCACGTGATGGTGCAAAGCCTCTGTTTTTGAGAAAAAGAAGTTCAGCGCTTTCTTTGCTCATTGAACCAGAAATCGTCCTCAAAAGAAAAACATTAAGAGCAGTTACATTTTCATCATGCAGATATTGCATTTGGCCAGTTGTTGTAGGTTTTGCCCTATGGATAGGCGTATTTTTTTTGAACAAATATAAAAATTTAAAGACCAGGCCTTTGTAATTCAGCGATTTTCATGTTTGTGCCAGCTCATCGGCTCTGTTCAATCTGTTCACTGACAGACAAAGCATTCAATCGAGGCTTCAAGGTAGTTTCAAAGGATTCAAATTTGAATCAATAAAGGCTTTATGTATGACCAGTGAACGGATGAATAGTAGTCCACTATATCTTAACATAAAATCTGTGAAACCCACATAATAAAAAAAGAAAATCGGAATTTAAACTTCACTCCATGATTATTAACCTGATTCCAATATTTTGCTTTCAGAAAAATATTTCTTTGTCTTCTTCGCCAACATTCCCGCTCGAAACGCAGGTTTATGTTGGGAGTGTCTTAGCCGCCACCGGTACTATGGCAACAGTAGCTGCATACGTCACAGTATCGTAAGTTTATATGGGCTAACATTCGATGATACGATGAATAGAATATTTTGAGCACCATAATTTTGTTCCCTCGAAAGTTTGTGAAAACTAACTGTGTGTTTTACGTTTCCAGGTTTGCTGGTAAATCAGTAGAGTTAAAATGCTCTTCAAAAATCAAAAGGAAAAAGAAAAAAAAACAAGATGAAGAAAATGAACCGAACGAAATAAATGGAAATCATTCTGTGAATGACAAAGTTCAAGACCAGGCTTCTTCAACATCATCAAGAACTCAGGGCCTGGTACGGCATACTAGTCTTATTTCTAGCATGATAAATGCCATAAGACAACGATCAAGCAGTACAGCGGAGCTGTTACCTTCAAATCAGTATACGAACGAGGCTCAAGAGAAGGAGGATTTGGATGTAGAATGTAATACAGAACATGTTGATTGCTCTGCGGTAGACAAGAATGATAATAGATATGAAATTCAAATTGTACCAAACAAGTGTGAGAAGAACAGAAAAGGTGCCCCTTTAAAGTCAAACCAGACTGTTCCATACCATTCGAGAAACGCACAAAACGAAATGCGCAATTCAGGAAAGAACAAAACCAACTTATCAACTCCAAGGAACGTGAAATATCCTTCAAAAGTCGCTCTTCCAAAGTCAAGCAACAGCAAAATGGATAAAAATAATTTGTCTCTGAAAGGAAAATCACCTGGAAAAAGAACGATCGAAAAAGCAAACGGCAAACCTTCCACGAAGAATTTGAGTCGTAAAGGTGCCACTAACAACATGAATGATAACAAGAATAAAAACGACCCCTTAAATGGACCTCGCTTACCACCAATCAGAGAACAGAACAAGAGTCCTAAAGAAAATAAGAATTCTGTCCCAAAACCTGAACAAAATTGTAAACTGATGACGTTAAATGATGACGTTTTCTGTGAGGATTCTGAGGCATTATCCAATGGAACTGGTAAAGGAATCATCAAAAATAGTTCACACAAAAACAATTTAAAAGAAAAAGAATCGACAAGAAATATTGTTTGTCTGAATTCATCGAACAATAATCAAGCTTCGAGTGATGTAGGAAACCTTTCAATCAAATCACAGCATCTCACCAAACATCAAAGCAAAACATCATTCTCGTCCATCACAGCATTTCAATCTGCAATTTTATGCTGCAATAAAAGCTCTTTCAAGTTGGAAGAACCTAATGCCCAATGTGGAGGCAAAGTGGAAGGAAAACCACGTAAAAGGTTATATTCAAGAAAAGCTCAAGTCCTTAAAGTGGTCTGTCCTTGTTTTACCGTCTTCATAGAAGATGGCGAGGACAAAAGCGAAGAGGAAGCTGCTACATCAAGGTTCTATTCATGTTTATCTTTGTAGCGCTGTTATCTAAGAAGTGCTTGACTCATTCTCATCCTCATCCTCATCCTCATCCTCATCCTCATCCTCATCCTCATCCTCATCCTCATCCTCATCCTCATCCTCATCCTCATTCATATATTCTTCTTAGGGAGAGACGATTTGAACGAGATATGCATCTTAGCCAGGCATCTTGCGTCTTGCTGACTCAGCTGATATTTATGGTTGGCATACATGCCCGTGAAAATGAGGTCAGCTATATACATCTATGTCAATAAAGGTTGTCGTAGCAGAAAGCAACAACCAACAAGCAACAAGCCATGACCACCTGCAAACAATGCTTTAATTATAGCTGAAGATTCGGGACAACACTTAAAGAATCGAAACAGTTGCAGCCTATCATTACAAAATGACTAAGATATTCGCGTCTAAAAGATGAATAAGGAGTACAATACAGATGTTCTTTGCCATCTTGTGTTAATTGTTGTTGCTTTCGGCTGTGACAACCTTTATTGACAATAGGAGTATATTTTATGCATATTAAAACCAGTAGCTATAGTTTAATAAGGATTTCTCACAATTACTGTATTGTCACAGGAGTTATATCTTTCAATGGATATATATATATCATGTTACCTATCTACTCCTATAGAAACCTCAATAGCAGTGATGCAGCACCGTGCTTGTTTTAGGCCAGCGCTTCTCTAGCGTATCAAACGCAGGCTTTGATTTGAAAAAAAAAATTGTTGATAAAAAGAGTCTCGCCATGCACCAGTTTATTATGGAGTACACGAGTGGTCTTGTAATAACTATACAGTTCTTGGTCTATACTGGGTAATCAACTATCTAATCAAATTCCTACTTATCAAATTCTTGCTGTCTCGACCACTTGGTAATCAACTAATAGGAAAGCATAGTTTTTAACATATACTCATTTTCAAACTTATGTTGTAGATTGGATGTGCTGCAGCTGCCATCAGCATGAACTATCTGTACCTTGTTGCGATGGTTTGGTTGCTGATTGAGGCATATTACTTGTATCAAATAACACAAGATAACAAACAAACTAATAGTGAATCTACGAAAAGCAAAAGAAAGTATTATGTGATTGCATGGGGTAAGTCTTCTCCACCAAGTGCTGATGATATATAATACATTCACCACTTTCACATTCTCATAATACTTTGCGTTTTTGGGGGCTAACAATAGCAAACATTATTTGAAAATTCAAAACTGTTCATGCAGATGTTGAGTATATTTGTTATTATCATTGAAAAATCCAGTATTAGTTTAATCAGAGTTAATTCCACACGCATGGGAGAATGAAACGTGTTACAGACAATGTATGGACTCATTTACTCGTAAACTTTACTCTTTCTTTCTGGCTTTTGAGAACTCTAGTAGAATCTGTCATAGATGCATTAGTGTTTTTAGATGTTTTTTCTTCAATTCTTATTAATCTTCATGGTAATATTAACGATCTTGTCTCGTTGTTGCCCCCAAAAACGCAAAGCATTATGAGAATGTGAAAGTGGTGAATAGTTAAAAATAAGGCAGATGATGGTTGCAGGGTGGTTTTCTTCTCAATAGTTTCCTCATTCTATGGTATATTCATAAAATATTTCTCACACCTCGATGGGATATCATGTACAAAAGAATGAATCGAATGATAATACGAGGATTGGCTGTATGTTCGATAATTCTCAGCCAATCAGGAGTAATATAGTGAGTAAAAGGAATAATAGTATGATGTAATTACATACATATGAAAAAGAAGTAAGCTAACTAAAAGTTGATGTTTATGATTCCTTCATAACAGTATTGCCATTGGTGGTGGTTTTGTTAATGGCGATCAAATCAAGACAATACAGCTCGAACCCTCAGTAAGTGAACTGCCGGTCGTAAGGGAATTGGTTCTTTTTTATCTTTTTTTCTTTTCATCTGTCTGCCTGTCTGTCTGTCTGTCTGTCTGTCTGTCTTTCTTTCTTTCTTTCTTTCTTTCTTTCTTTCTTTCTTTCTTTCTTTCTTTCTTTCTTTCTTTCTTTCTTTCTGACTGCCTGTCTTTCTTTCTCGTCTTTGAAACTTAGTAAAATCTTGTATATAGCTACAAACAGTTGCATTTTATGAGAAATTGCCTTAAAAGAGATCGATAGACGATGTGTTTCAAGACTTTTCAGGTTTGGCCAAGTATTTACGGACAAAAATATAATTAAAAATAGAAAGCTTATTAAAAAAGGAAAGCTCATTAAAAACAAATCAATTCATCTTTCTATTAATAACTATCTAATGATATCATTTTTCATTTTAGCTGTTGGGTATCAATGGCAGATTCACTGGACATCGCTGTTTCTTTACCCATAGTTACAGTTGGCTTGGTAGGAATTTCAAATATATAATCCGTTTTTTTGCGACCCTCCTTGGACGTCTCTTTTAGAATAATATGTATATGACTGTGAAAACCTCGCAGTGTGGACGTGCGGTGTCTTGATCGTGATTGGGCGGTATCAGTCGAGCGTGTTGTTTACATTATAGTAGTGTTCATGCACGCCGTGATTGGAACAGCGGATGTTGTGACCACGCCGATTAACTTCACAGTCATGCGAAATCTAATATAATTACGATCCATGTTGTCATTAGAATAGAATCACGGGGGAAACAAACTGTTTTATATGTATTTTTGGTCGATCATTGTGTTTTTTTATTTCTTAGGTGCAGTTGATTGTTTTTGGACTGATGTTCAAAGTTCTCTGGACGTATAGAAAAACCACAAACGACGAAGATAAACAATTTAAAAAAGAAATATTAAAGTAGGTAGTACACAAATACTCTAGTCTTCTTGAAAATATAGCAAGACCCAGAAATTCTTTTCACACTTTTTCACTGTTTTTTTAATAGTGTTAATTTTGTTAAGCAAGGACCACTTGGACATCCTATCTATGCATGTGTTCCTTACATATCATGATAACGTTATCATTCCTATATCTATATTCCAAACCCAACCGGCCCCATCCTAGAGATCGAGCGAGGCACAAGCAGTCGTTTTATGATAATATTATCGTGTTTCTAACAATGTACAGGACTGGCTTGAGGAACGTGGTATGCATTACGTTGACTGTACTGATCTCATGGCTACTCGGTACAGTATCTGTGAACATCGACAGACAGGTGTATCAGACTGCTTTTACCATATGGAACACTTTGCAGGTAATACTATGCGTCGATTTTATCTGAAGGAATCTAAGTATCACAGTTCAAATTGGAATGTATCTTGTTAGATCAGGGACCGCGGAGCACCCTAAAAAGTGTGTGTGTGTGTGGGGGGGGGGGGGGGGGGGGGGGGCTATATAAGAGATTAGTATGGGAAAAAGTGGGGGGGGGGGGGGGCTAAGATTGGAAAATGTAAGAGACTAGTATGGTGCCTGTAGATTATGGAGAGAAGGAACTCTAATGAAAGTTAAGGAAACCCAGTGAACTCTACACTCTTGCCTTTTTAAAAGTACCTATTTTTGCTCCTAAGAACACATGACATGATCAAAACTTACTGCAATACTTGCAAATGATGTACACCTCTTTTCTTTAACAAAATTGCTTCTCCAACAGGGAGTTTCATTTCTCTTATTCCACGTGCTTCTCAACGAAGAAACAAGAGAGATAATATTATTGATTATTAGTTATCTAAAGAAAGGAGGCGTTTCCCCCATGGAGGACCATGAACATGTTGAAGTAGAAGAAGAAAAGGTGAGTTGAGTTTTTCCTTTGGGCTTTTTTCATGGGGTGGATAATAATAATGACTTTATTTTGAGACTGGATAAAACACGTAATAGTGTAAGTACACTAATAAACTTGTGGTCCTCTTGTGGAGATACTGATACTAGATGATAATATTAATTAATAATAATGAGAAATGAATATGAAAATGATTAGATAATTGTGGAGGAGCCATGATAACAGATGATGAAGATGAATGACGGTGACTTAGACTACACATAATCATCTAATCAAAGCCACAAAATAACCTAAACCTACGTTCGAGGATGTTGTTGTTGGATGGTGTTCGTTTTGTTTATTTATTATTAATTTTAATCAATTTTTATCAATTTCATTAATTTTTATTAATTTTAGTTAATTTTTTCCATAGAGACATTCTTTACTATGACATTGTGGCTAAACATATCAGAAGTAGAATTGATTACTATGCATATAAACTTTTGAAAATGACGCCGGCGTTGAAACGTCGAGAATTGTTGTTATACTGAAATTTCATTATAATTTTTCTTTACCTAAATATTCAGGAGAAAGACAAAAAGAAGGCCAAAAAGAAGCAAGGACATCAGAGTACGATAAGTCAAGATCGTGATACCATTACTGGTGATAACATGAATGTAAGGAGAGAACAATGACTCTAGCATATGATATTAATTCTTTATATTTAAGAGCGGTGTCACGTTGCAGTAGATGAGAGCTGATTCTGTACGACACAAGCCTCGCTCCCAGTATGTAATGCGCAAGCGGAAATATCCTTCTGACCAATCACAGCGGTCCTTGCCAAAAGCAATGAAAATGCCCCGACAGTACTGTCACAATGTAATAGAGGAACCATGAGATCCTTTTAACCAATCACTTATACTTGCGCAATCTCGTCAACTAGCAAACCTGTCCTGAAATTGACACAATGTCTTCAACTTGTGGGAGCCTTTTAAGGGCCGACCGCACAATCAGTGACAAACTGTTAGGTCCATAGCTCATGATATGTAAGGTCGCTCTAATTTGTCCAAAGGTATATGGATTATTCCTGAGTATTTGAAGCTGTACTATAGAACATTCCTGCTCGTTTATTAAATACTGCGTAGAATTAATGTTTAATATATTGCATTTTAAGGTATCTGTAAAAGATGAAGTAAGTAGTCAGTGGGTTTTCACATCACAAGTTGAGCACGCCGCCTTACAAGAAGGACAAAGAAAACCACACAGCCGACAATCTTTACCACCAAGTATGTGGAGTATATTCTCCGAACATTTAGCAAGTATAGCTAATCCAATCAACGTTGTCGCTGATAAAAAGCCTAAAGCTTAAAGCTTGAGAGCGGAATCATGAGATTTATTTCACCCGTGGCATTATTACAATAAGAAACTCACTGTATGCTTAAAAATTCCTACTACTTTATATATTCCTTAATTCCTAGATAGCCTACAGTGAAGTTTGTTGGTAAACAGAAGATAAATGATAGACTTAGGCTTTTTTTCAGCGACAAGTTCAATTGAATTAGCTATATAAATTTGTAAATAACTTGATGCACAGAAGTTTTCTTTCGGAACTTTCAAACTATTGCTAACTAATTTGTCACTGATATTGCAAAATTTCTTAACAGCTGTGATCAACGTCGCGCCAGTCAATGGAACCAGGTCAAAGAAAGCTAAACCATCTTTGAAGAATACAACATCAGTAGCTCCCAAGGTTAACCAATCTTTGAAGAATACGTCAGTAGTTCCAAAGAAAAATGTAGAGGGTGCATCTCCCAGAAGAATGAAAGACAAAAACACAGGAAATACAAAAAGAAATATAACAAGAAAGCAAACTCATCAGTAAAATATTTGTGTGATAACAAGGAAAAAAGTAGTAGTGATGAGGAGAATGCCAGATGGACTTGAAAATCCAGGGTGAACGAATTTTGGGCAAATTGAGGGAATGTTTTTCCCCACTCAAAAGGTGTAATATATATATTGTACATTTTTCAAATAAACTTGTCAAACTATCGTGCTTGTTATTAAAAATTACTATTTCGCTGATTTCTAAAGAAAGCCAATGAGCAAGGATATTAAGGCAGTACTTGTCAGTATCTCTAATATATTTTTAAAATACCACATTTTCCTCAGCGAAGCTTTCGTTCATTCACACATTAATTATTGTTGGTGGGCCATTTAAGAAGAGCTAATTGTAAATCCAAAGAGCACCAGTGATTTATAGTTTTATCTGAAGTGTGTTGTAAGCCAAGTAGTAGTTCCATACTTTGATTTGGCATTACGACATTACGACAGAAGGATTGAAGGAAGAATACTTCGCCCTATCGAAGTTCAGTATCGGTACTTTTTCTACTGCTTTACCTTTGAAGTCATGTAACTGATTTTCATCTGAAAACAAAGCAAGCCTTTTGCATCGATGGCTATAGTTAATAATGACGTACCAGCTAAGTATATATAATCGGTTCGTCAAGTTCTAGCGTGATTCCTTTCCTTTTGCATATCTATAGGCCACCCGAGTTTCCTTTTGCTTCCATCATTTCCAAAAAGTTCGAGTTCGTTTTTATAACAATCTGGGACTTTGCCAGAAACTGAAGTATTGTCTGAAGGAACGCTAGTATTTCTTTGATTTTAGCATATGCCCAAAATTTTCAGTTTTCAGTTCACATTGGCGTGAATACATCAAGACGTGACCGATTATGAAAATAACCCAAGACCTGCCGTGTGTATTGAGGGCACGGCGAGTCCATATGTTTGCAGCTTGTTCCCCTATAGTAATTATCCTTGTGGTTTTCTTCATTACCGATGTTTTATTGTCCATTTTGTTAATATAAATTTCTTTACTTTTTTTTGACTACTACTAATTGTTCATGAAAATAACTTAAAATTATAGAGTTTTAGCTGCAGCTTTGCATTGAAAGGATGCTGGAAAAGTTCTGCAATGTCATCTCCAATCATGATAAGAATGATACAATTTTTACCCAGTACCTTTGTGCTTTCTTCATTTCGTATATACGTAGATTAATATACAAATAGTTACCGACATAACTTATAAATTCGAACATGTTAAAACGTGACGACATGGAATTTCAATCTCCAAAACGCGGACACTTGTTCAATAGCATACTTTAAGAAGTCTAGATTTCAGAGACGAGACTCGGAAAACTTCAAAAGGGTTCATACTCATTGTTTTTGATTTGAGGTCCATCCAAAATAACCGCAACATCTCTAAAAACTAGCACTGGTTTGCGGAACAATATCATATAAATAATACGTAGCTTGGGGATAGTTAGATTGACATTGGGGTACGTAAAAGGTGGTTAACAAGCAAACTTTTTGGTCATACAGGACTAGATATTGGAATATTATTTTTCAACTTCGAAAATGGAGAAACTTTGGTACAAAGTTTAAGTCTGGATTTCTTTCGTAGTATTTAACCATTGTTGCTAACTTATCTATAAAGAACGTATAGAATAACTTTGAACATCTAAGAAATTTGCACAAGGCAATATGTAATTATAAAAGCAATTGAGTTTCCAGAGCCTAGTTTCAATTTGCGAACACGTTTGCAGTTCATAAGGAGACTCGATAGGATCTTGGCGGCCATGGCATCAAACAATCATTACCGAAAGGGCTCCGTATTGAACCACAAAAGATTGATTGTATTCCGAGTTTTTATTTATTATTCATGAATCTGGAAGAGATCTTATCAGTAATCCCACCGTGTGACAAAACATTAAAAGCTTTGATTGCTTTGAAGCGAACATGGCCTTGAAGCGGACACTAGCGAAAATGATGTGTGAGTTTTTTTTGGGGGGGGGGGGGGGGGGTGAAATTATGCTATGCTATGCAGGGCAAGAATCTGTGAATTTGTGTTTTGAAACCGTTAAGAAACCACGCGCAGACCAAAAGATTGAGAACATGACCCACCAAAATTACCGCAAATTACAATGGCCAAAATTATGGTGCAGTTGCCGATTTGACCTCCTTCAATATCATTTGTACATTGCATAGGCAGCCACAGAAATTAATAATTAACAAAAGTTGCCCAAAAATCGAAAACAAAGTCAGAAATATTTAGTAATCGTCTTTCACGCGACCACACGGCCCGCCAAAACAGATACATAGGCCAATAAAAGAAGGTTTGTGCAACGGGAGTAAGACTAGTTAAAACTGACCTCCGACGAATGACGAATTTGGAACATCCTACGCTTAGCACATGTAAAGTTAAAGGTAAGTTACTACGAAAAATTACTCATGATCAATGCAAATTTATATTAACATTAAGTTTGATCCCAAAGCCTAATCCAATCCATCTGGGGCTCAGAATTTTTTCTGAGTTCATTCAGTATGGTACGATCACATATACATTTCATATTCCATCATCATACGCAAACCAACATTATCATCAACATTAAGTTTATATGTTAGATAGACATTAACTAAAATAATTAATTACGATAAATTATACTATAAAAATATATTGTATTTCATGTTTCTTCGCGTAAGCAAATATTAGTAATATCTTTCTTTTAATACGGTGTTGTACGTTGCTTGAAAAGTTAATTTTTTCACTCCCCTTGACGATGGGTCAATGACCAGAAAGCTTGGGAATTTATAGTAACAAAGTAAAGTAGAAGAATTATACAAAAATGTACTCAAATTCTTTCTTTTCAATGAATGAAAGTGAATAGTAAAATAGTTTGTAGAAAAACTTGTAGACGTATTGAAAAAAATGTAACTGGGATAAAGAGAGCAAATTCATATTTCAATTTCGTCAATTCAAACTACAGGACGAGGTCACTTCATTGAAAGACTTGCGCGGAGTGCGTTTCGCAATACGAAACAAAGCTACGAAGCGTTTTTTTATGGCGTTTTCCTTTTTATCAGCAGAACTCACTTCCTGATTACTACTCGCATTTGCAGGAGTGGTTGAACGCATCTTGCTTATTGTAACACATCTTGCATGTGGTATCTTGGTGTGAATTGCAGTACAGTTATAATCGCAAACATATTTTTAAACTACAATGGTCTGGTTACTTTAATAAGCTTTGTGTAGAGTCACGCGAAGCATTTATGATTTGAGCTAAAACACCTTGACGTTTCCCACTCATCACGAGGATATTAATTTTCTTTAGGAAGAATAAGCAAAGATAATGGCTTCAATTATTTATTTGATTTACACATTCCTGTGTCTTCTAACAACTGGTAAGTACTCTTTCGACCCCACCCCGTCAAGAGTCAGTCAAGTGCACATCTCTTTATTTGGCTTAAAAAGAATGCAAGGGTGGGGTGGTGGTGGTGGAGTGAGGGGGTGGGGGTGAAGAACACCATGTAACGAAAAAAAGGGTTGTCACAAAATGAACGATCAGCGAATGATTAACTTTTTTGAAATTACAATGATTTAAGATAATACTTAGCAGCACTAATGAATTGCAAACTTGATCTTTTATTCTGTACTTGAATAACCAAGCTTGTATAAGAAAAACGAAAGTGCAGTTAACATGTGGCAGTTGACTTCTAGGGTCCTTGCACCTAGCTACTTTCACAGGGGGATGGAGTGGTTTCTCACAGACCTTTATTATCATTTTTTTGGGGGGCTTTTTTCGGTCGCTAAAATCAGTTATTCGAAAACTTTATTTATATCGAAGAGACTGGGAAAAAACTTGTTACTTGCATGTTAAGTGTTTGAAGAAAATTATTCTTGATTTATTTTACCAGGTCAGATACAAGTGGTCTGCGGTTCATCTTGTATTTCTCGATACTCACCCAAATCAAGTGGTTCCTGTATTGAAGCAAGTCAGTGCACTGGAGCAACCCTTCCTGGACTATGTACCAATAATCCAGGAACCATCTGCTGTATTCCAAGTCTGCATAACTCCAGTCTTATACCAATAAAAAGCACTATTGTCACTAGAAATACCTTCTATGAGATATTTGGAAAGACAAGGCGTAGTACGTCATTGTATCCGTATTACATCAAGGCTTTGGATGATGCTGGGATATCCACCCCGGAACAAATTGCTGCCCTCACTGCACAGGTGAGAACAGACAAATATACAAATACACAGTGGTTTTAATGTTATCTTGACATGAAATATTTATAGAATTATTCATACATTCATTGAGGCCCACAGGTTTGTTAGTATCTCTATTCTATTAAGTGCTACCCTCATTAAAAATAAAGTATTTATTATTATTATTATTATTATTATTATTATTATTATTATTATTATTACATCCCTACCTTTTAAGTAAAAAAAAATGCACAAAATAGAAGCCATAGTTTCTTTTTTTCATTTCTGACATCTCCATCAAACCCTTGTAGATTTTTTATGGCACATCCAATCTGGCACTAACAGAAGAAGAAAGCGATGGTCTTCAGCACGAAGGCAGTGCATCACTTGGTAACAGCCAAACAGGAGATGGACCAAGATTTCGAGGCAGAGGAATTATTCCTATCAGGGGAAGACATATGTATAAATTACTAGCTGATGGTATTAGTCAGGACTTGGAAGGTAGGGGATCCGAAACTAAGTTTCTTTCTAAATTGTACTTTTATGGGTTGTTCGTATGATTCTAAACGCAGCGTTTTTCGTATTGTTTTCCCGTTTGAGATTCTCCTCTTTTTTCACTGCACTTGACCAAATTGAAGAATCCTAAACCTTTCCAAATTGGGCTTTTTGGTATATAAAAGTTTAATTCAGGGATGTAAAGGGACGTACTCATTCACGATTGTAATATTGTCACATTTCTTAGTGTGCATGATTTGCTCAAAACTGGTCTCTCTCAGATAAGAGGCACGTGAGTAGTGCTAACATCATCTGCGCGCGCATTTCTTCTTTGCAAAGAAGTATAAGAAAACATCATTGAAAATCACAACACATGTGTTATTTTTGACCAGATGCTCCTGAAACAGCAGCGATGCCATCGATAGCCTTTGAAATTGCGGCCTGGCTATGGAAAAACGGCTATCAGTCACCGTCAAACACATCTTCACGAAGAAATCTCCCTTTGAAGAATTTTGCCAGCAATTCCAAATATGATTTTGTGATGATGTCATACATCATTAACCAGGACAACAGAACAGTGGTTCAAACACTATTTCCTACTTGGTTGAGAATGATAAAAGTAAGAGTAATCAGTAATATTTCTTAATAAGAACATTGTTCTGTGGATTCTTTGACGTGCTGTGTAGCAAGTGTCAAATCTAGTTTTCTCGCTTTGAATCAAACAAGAGGGTACCATGTGAAAGGCATCAATTTTCGCGGTTTTTCATTGTTATTCAGTCCAAAAGCGGCTTGGGCACCGGATCCAGGGAATTGAGAGAGGTGGAAAGCTATATTCAACATCTTTTGTAATCCGTAAATATTTCTCTTTAGATTTTGAAAGCCACTTGCCCTAGTGAAGGACAAGGCTCAGTATGCACAGCTGGTAAAAGTCAAGGAGTTTGTGAGCTTGCTAATTCAGGATGTAAGGGTAGGAGTGTTGGGAATCTGTGTGAAGGACCCGATGATATTGAGTGCTGTGTTGGTAAGCAACCTCTTGTTTGCTATCATTATTTCAGAGGCCATGGATTATACAGCCAGCTATTTCAAAAAATATTGGTGATGGTTTGTTGCTAGCTTGTTGCAAACCAGTGTGATGGAAATTCAAGCAGAAAAAAGACATAACAATATGGGATTTTCCCAAACTTTGTCTGTACATTTCCCCCGCATATTGTCTTTTGTATTGATATTATTTAAATATGATACATTCAAGCTTATATATGCAACAAGCAACAAGCAACAAGCAACATGTAACAAAAAATCTTCACCAACCTTTTTCGAAATAACTGTAACTAAATGAATACCACAAATCTTTGGCATTTTCATGTCCTGTTATCATGTTGAAAATTTCAGGTGAATAAATTTGCTTCTTGGCATTATCATTTTGCTTTAGGACGGGTAGCATTTAATTCTAACTCATAACCCGATTGGAAGAAAACTTTCGACGAACAGCAGAGAAAAAAAACAACAACATATATATCAATGTTGTTAATCTTATTAATCAATTATTATTTCTTATTAGCATGTAATTATCCCGTTGATATTGTGTTCCTGGTTGACTCGTCTGGTAGTGTGGGATTACGTAACTTTAAGTTAATGATGAACTTCATCAGTGACGTGAGCATGCGCTTCTACGTTGCCTCATCCAATGATGGCACACAAATCGCTCTCATTCGTTATTCAAATACAGCTGAAGTTATCTTCGACTTTAAAAAAAATAGAGGGTAAGTGAGCTTGAAATTTAATTAATTATTGTATAAATTATTTATTCTGAAAATAAATTAAAGGCCATCAAAGAATACCGTAGAAATACGGTTCAAGCCCTGGGCTTATAGACCCCTTGCACAAAGCAGCTCAATTTAGAGGACAAATTTAAAACAAAAGAATTTCAATCTCCTGAGAATGGAGGGGGCAGAGAGTATCGTACATTTGGCTGCTCTTCAATTCTCTCTCCACCGTTTTTACAATAAGTTTTAGTTGAAATTATGCGGTTTACATTCTATAAAAATAGTAACCCTCTTTTCAAATCACACAGTCACGCCGCTGTCAGAGAAGCTTTAAATAAAGTCCGATACACCAGTGGAGGAACGAATACGATATTTGCCTTAAATATGGCACTTAACAATTTATTCAAAAATCCCTCAAGTGGAGTGCGAGCCAAATCGTCTGGGGTTTCAAGAATTCTTATCCTTTTGACCGACGGTAAAACTAATGATGATCTCGATGCTGTACGGAAACCTGCAGATGCTTTACGACGAGAAGATGTTGATATATTTGCCGTGGGAATTGGTGAAGGTGTGAAAGAAAGTGAGTTAAGAGTTATTGCAAATGACCCACCCGAAGACTACATGTTTCTGAGTAAATCTTTTGAGGCTTTAAAAAAGATTGTTCCTGCAATAGAAGTAGCATCGTGTAATGGTAAATATTTTGATCATTATGTTAGTTTTTAATCGAATAACCGAGTTGATGCAAGGATGGATGGATGGATGGATGGATGGATGGATGGATGGATGGATGGATGGATGAATGGATGGATGGATGGGTGGATAGATGGATGGGTGGGTGGGTGGATGGATGGATGGATGGGTGGGTGGGTGGATGGATGGATGGGTGGATGGATGGATGGATGGATGGATGGATTGATAGATGGATGGGTGGATGAATGGATGGATGAATGGATAGATTGATGGATTGATGGATGGATGGATGGATGGATGCAAGGTTGGATGGATGGATGGATGGATGGATGGATGGATTGATGGATTGATGGATGGATGGATGGATGGTTGAATGGATGGATGAATTGGTGGATGGATGGATGGTTGGATGGATGGATGGATTGATGGATGGTTGGATGGATGGATGGATGGATGGATGGTTGGATGGATGGATGGATGGATAAGAGAAAGACGAACTAAACTAATATATTCATATATATTTTCAGAGCCTGCAACTCTTGAATCAGGTGCACCTGTTGAAATAGAAGTCAAAGGAAAAGAAAAAAAGTTTTTCAGATATAAAAATTCCAAGTTGGAAGACCTCACTTTACTCACAATAAATCAAACCTCTGGGATGGTGGACTTGCACGTCTCTTTCACTGATAAAACCCCAATAAAAGACACATTTACATCATGTAACCTAAAAGACAACTTTATCATCGACATGCTTAAACTGGAAGCATTTACCAACGAGACCTTTTGTTCCTTAAACCCTCTCGGAGGCATTTTCCTTCCGTCATCATTCCTTCCATCGTCAGGGAAAGATAAAGAAACACAGGTTAGAGTCGCATGGATAAAAATGTGTTCTCGTAAAAATCTCTATGTTGGTGTCAAAGGATTAACCAGCTTAAGCTCCTTCGATATTTCACTGCTGAATTTCTCCAACACAAACTTTAGCACCAATGAAATATTCTTGTCTAGTGAAGACAGTCTTGAGGACTTTTCCCCTAAGGTAAGCAAATCTGCATTATTATTGTCTTTAGTTTTAGAAGTATGTCAAGTTATTTCAAAAATGTTTGGTGAAGGTTTCATGCATGTTGCATGTTGCATGTTGCATGTTGCATGTTGCATGTTGCATGTTGCATGTTGCATGTTGCATGTTGCATGTTGCATGTTGCATGTTGCATGTTGCATGTTGCATGTTGCATGTTGCATGTTGCATGTTGCATGTTGCATGTTGCATGTTGCATGTTGCATGTTTTTACCAAGCTTGAAATGCACAGATGAAAATACATACCGGAAAAATGTGCAGACAAAGTTTGGTAAAATTCCGACCTTCGCTGAAAGGATTCACATGGCCCATAGTGCATTTCGACACATGCAGGAAACCCTTTACCAACCTTTTTTTGAAATAGCAGCATATGTAATTCGAATTCATTTCAAAGCTGCACTACTAGATATCATGATCTATTACTATTACTTCCTAAGATAAAAGGTTATAGATGGTACCTATTCGACATGTTTCTTGAGTGCTACTCCAACGTCCTCATCTGAGATGATGTGATTGTCTCAGCTTATTGTATCTGTTTCGCTACGCGCTGGTTTGATTGGATGGTTAATTCAGCTGTTAAACTGTCCATTTATTTTTCTTTCCTAGAATCTTTCGGCTCCGACTTTTCCAATCAAGTTTCGCGTCTATATTGGGTGTACGGTGGCCGTGTCTGGTGCCGTGGCAACGATACTTACTTATCTTGCATTATCGTGAGTATGATAAGTCAGTGTAAATACTATAAAATTGTAGTTGATAAATACTGATTCTTTTTGTTTTGAACACGATTATAAAGCTCACGAATCATGATACAGCTATTTCAAGAAAAATTGTTGAAGGTTTTGTTGTATATTGCATGTGGAGATGTCTTGTGGCTCATATGACAATAATAATGTCTGGAGACAAAGTTTGGAAAATGCGATATTGTTGTGACCTCGCTGATTGTATTCACATCATCCATACTGCATTCCAGGCTTTATATGCAACATGCAACAATACCTTCACCAAAAATAGCTGTATTCAAAAGAAAACAGAATACTTTATCAAATATATATTTTAGAATTATTTATCTTATCGCCAGCTTTGGTGGCAAGTCTGCAGAGCTGATCATGAACGGTTCCTCCACACAAATGAAAAACATGAAGAGCAAGAACAAAAAGAAAAAAGACAAAAAAGAGGAGAACGATTCTGACAAATCGGACTCAGACGAAGAGAAAACGCAAAAAGCAGTAATGATAAGCACGCCTCATGCGAGATTCCAGGGGCTTATACGTCATGTACTTCTGATTTTGAGTGTCATCAATGCTTTGAAACGACGTCCAAGGAGTAGGTACTATGACGAGGGGGCCACTTCTGTAGCTGGCCAAAGTTTTCAAAGACAACCAGACAAAAAAGTGGAGATGGCTGAAAATAATAAGCCCTGCAGCGCGCCTGAACAAACCCAGGAAGAAGGAAAGAAAGATAGATCTGAAGAAGACATTAATCCAAAATTAGATTCACATGCAGAAAGTAAGCCAACAATTGATAATGGTAATTTGCCCTTTGTGGGATATAGCAGTTTAGGAGGAGTGTCTTCGGTTGTAAATGAAAATATTACAACAAAGGCACAAAGTTTTCTCAATGGCAAAAACCAAAACCCATCCGTAAATGGAACAACAATGAACGAGCAGGGAGATACAACTGGAAGTACTTCTGCAGGAAAGATTGAATCAGTGATACGAAACTCGTCGAAAAGACAACTCGCAGCAATGATTTTACCGTGTTTTACTTTCTTTACATCTAATGATCATGGTGAGGAAACAGAACAGGATGAACCAGAAGCAAGGTATTGTACTGAATGCTTTGTATTTATTTATTAATTTTTCCATACTCATACCTGTCTTTGTTGCCTGAGGTTTGTTTATTATAGAGAAGATTTCGTATTATTGTGAAACGTTACGGCACACGGCACGGTTAAGGCGCAGATATTTCACTAAATGTCGTATGTTTTCAAACACGACACGGCACTGACACGGTCACGGCAAGATGCGCGGTGCGTCCCGTACGTTTTTCATAGTCTTAATATAGGAAAACTGCTCTATATAAAAGAAGATATCATATTCCTACTAAAATGTGCTCATGAACTTCAGTATCGTGAAAAGAAGGATCCCTGTCTCTAATCATCCTAATCTTTCTATCTGAATAATCGCTTCAATTGACATTCTATTTTCGCACATGAACCTGTTTTTGCTTACACTATATGTTTACCAAGCAGCAGTCGTCACAGAGGTGTTCTAAGACTAATGTAACCCTCCTTCATATATTTTAGGGAGAAACGTTTCGAGAATGACATGCACGTGAGCCAGGCGTTTTGTGTAATCGCTATACAAGCTATCTTTATGTTACTCATAAAATCCCGCCAAAATGAGGTAAGCTAGCTGGCCAAATACAGGTTTATTTGTCAAGATATGTATATAATATGTATATCAATGTCATTGTTTATCGCCCATATGCAGAATGCGAAGAGAGTAAGCGATTCTCGACTGATTTACTTCAAGTTACAGTCAGCTTTCTGAAATCAAACAGTACGAAAATTTCAATCCTTGCAGTGCCTTCGTTAAACAAATTTTATACACATGTACAATGACGAGTTTATATTTTCCACTCTGGTTTTCTTAATACTAGTGCATTCAGACCCGTCTTTTGTCAAGTGCAAATCCTAGTTCCTAATTCCTATTCATGTCGTCAGCATGTCATCAGGTCGTCGCTCTGTTGCACCAACATTACACCAACTCCAATGCTCTTGAATCTCTGTAGATTGCATGTACTGCAGCTGCTATTGGTATGAATTATCTGTACCTTGCTGCGATGGTTTGGTTGCTAATAGAAGCGTACTGTCTCTACCGCCTGTCAAGACAAAGAGGTAGCAAGAATTCTGGTTCCCGTAAAGGAAAATTCTACGTGGTTGCTTGGGGTAAGTGCGCAATAGTTTTCATAAAATGCTCAGCTTGAAGCAATGTCAGGAAGAAATCTCTGAACAACAGCATTATCGTTACAACCATTACTTCTTCCAGTAAGAAGATCTTCCACCGTGAGGTTCGAATTCGCTCCACATAGAGCAATTGTCTTATGAAAAACTGACGGAACTGACCGCGCCTTCAGCAGTGACCGTGTCAGTGCCGTGCCGTGTAAGAAAACATACGACATCCGGTGCCATGTCCGCGCCATAACCGTGCCGTGTGTCGTGACTTTTCACACTCATTCGAAATCTGCTCTACACTAAATACCACTATTTTCAGCATTTACAATACACAACAGCGGGAAAAGACAGAGCCGTGGCATCGCATGCTACCAATGCTTATGGCTGTTGGTTGTCATTAAATAAAAAATTGGAAATCTTTAGCAAAGATTGAGAAAACAGATATTTATTGCCATTCTTTAGGATTTCCTTTGGTTGTTGTTCCCATAATGATGATCAAGCACACAAGATATATAGCCAACCCACAGTGAGTTATCATGAAATGTTTTGACTGTCGTAATAATAATAATAATAACTTTATTTACGTGTCTATGTATTTAGTTTATACAACTAATTGGGGACACACTAAAAATATAAAAAAGTGAATATATTTTAACATAAAATAATAAGTAATAAAATTTATAATCTATATCTAATATTCAATCTATTTATATCTAAATATTAAATTAAGTTAGGCTAAGAATTTCTAGTAAAAACATAAATAAAGAGAGTAAAAGATTAATTAGTTAATTAAGAACAAGTAACTATCGAGTCACGAGCTACACAATTTGCAGCAATTGGTATTGTTTTCTAAAAGCTTGGATAAGTCAGTTTTCCTAATTTTCATTTTAAAAGAGTTAATACTAACTGATGATCTAACCGTGATTAGTGTACAATGGACCTTTTTACCTTAGGCATTCTTGTGTTTTCACATTACAGACCACGTGTCATTCCCTAGAGTATCATTTCTTTGTTTAACGGTTGCGCATGAGAAGACACATGAATATGGATACAACTCAAACAAAGAATCTTATTCTCAAGAGAATGACATGTGGTCTGAAAAGGAAAAACATTAACCCCAAGCTAAAAAGGTATATTGTTGTTTCCTTCATTCAAGCTGTTGGATATCCATGGCTAATATACTTGACCTTGCTGCATCTGTACCTTTCTTTACAGTTGGTTTGGTAAGTAAGATTGCAATATTTATACAATCACGTTAAACTTCTCGTGACAAATTGGGTTACAGTATGTCGAATTGCGAGCAAAGAAAACCCCAACATTAAAGTTATTTGACGAAACCTAGGATAAAACAATATTTTATGTAGTCAATACATTTTTGTCTGAATGACAAACAAACAAACAAACAAACAAACCATCAGACAGACACAGACAGACAGACAACTAGTATAGACACATTACTCAGTTTTCGCTAATGTTTAGTTTCCTCATGTTGCAGCTAGAGCTGATTGTGTTTGGGATGTTGCTCATCACTCTATGCACGTACAAAAATCCATCAAACGATAAGACGAGGAAATTAAAAAAAGACAAGCTCAAGTCGGTTATCAATAATATCACATAAAATTATATCAATTGTTCGTAAGTAGCAAGGGTGAAAAAAAGACAGCAACAACAACAACAATAACAGTAATAAACCCAGCACCGATAACAAAATCAGCAAGCAACAGCAGCAGCAACAACAGCAATAACAGCTGCAGCAGCAACAACAACTTAACAAAAACAGCAGTAGCAACAACAACAGCAGAGGTTGTGCTGGATTATGAGATCTAAGCAAAATTAAGATAGTAACTGAATATAAGGGGACTTGCACGTAATATCCTATAGATGTATGATATCAACTTTTTTCTATAGATATCTATGTCTGAACATTAACATTTCTGTTTTAGGACAGGCCTGAGGAATACGTTCTGCATTTCCTTGCTTGTATTGGGTTCCTGGGTCATGGCTACAATATCTGTTAACATCTACAACAATCTGTACCAAACTGCTTTTGCTGCTGTTAATTGTGCACAGGTAATGTACTTTAACTTTTCTCGGGGGACACAGGAAGCCCGTGCTTTCATTAACTTGAAGGACTCTTGAACAATTCCTACTGGGACGATTTTAAAAACACGTAATCCAATATGACCCACGCACGATAAAAAAAAAAAGAATAAAAAAAAAAAAAAAAAGAAAAGATGCGGGCTAGTGAAGGTTGCTTGTAAAAGAAATAAGCAATTTTTATTTTTATATAATTTAAGACTAAATAAGATGTTTGATCAACAATCTATATATATGTATCAAAGAAAATATGATGAGAAATGCCTAACTTGATTTAAACATTTTCAGTGCTAGCGCTAAGATAAAATTAAAATCCTTCATCCAAGTTATTCAATATTCTGCATACAAATTCGTACCTGTTGTTCATTGCAGGGAGGTGCATTTGTGCTATTTTATGTGCTTCTCAACAAAGACACGAGGCAAGCAGCCTCGAAACTGCTGAGCAAGACAGGCTGCTCCAAGAAAAGGGTTAATCTTAACGATTTAAAGCGTGGACAAGTATCTGGTTATAAGGTATTTAGTGTAGTGTATTGGTCTTACCTTTCCTGACCTTAGTTCGTTCACTCGCTCGTTCATTCATTCATTCAATCTGCTTACCCACTCGTTCATTCATACAAGAATGTATCTATCTCATCCATCCATCTTTCGTTCACTTATCCATTAGACCATTGTTGCTTCATTTAATTCTTTCATATCTTTTCATTTTCCCCTATCATTTTTTCACGTTTCAAAGGGAAAGGGAAATGGCAGCAACACGGTTAACCTTACAGGGGTAACATCGCTCAAGAACACAATAAGCAAGGATCCTACACAGATCCTATCATTTGATAGTGCTTCAACTAAAGATAAGCAACAACGCAACACATCTGTTCAACCTGAAGACCCTGAGCAGATCACATCGCTTAAGAACCAGAAAGATTATGATGTACCTCGTCGTAGCAACAGGAATGAAATGATGGTAACTACATTAGTATAATTGGATCTTGTTTAAACAAAGAAGTGGAATATTTCAAAACGTGCGTTATAGATCACTTGAAAGAGCAACATACAACAAGCTTAATGACCAAAGTTTCAGGATGTTTAACTTTATAGAAACAATATCATGAGCATTCAAACACTGTCAAAATTCCAGACAAATGTATGGTGTCCCTCCAAACGTCCAGAAACACATACATTCTCTGTATTTTAGAACTTTTTAAATTATTGTAAATTCGTTTCAATTTCCTAAAACTCGATCAAATTTTCAAATCTTAGTCATTTTTATGTGCTCTTCCTCTAGATTGGATTTTTTGTGTGAATGAAATCAAATTTGAAAAACTCGGTTCCAGTCCCCTGCTCGGTTTGTTACCGGCCAATTGAGTTTCAAATCAAATACCTTTATTTAAAACTTGAACTAATCAAATCACTTCTCATTACTAGGTACCTGATGAGGACGGCAGGGATGGTTCTACACCAGGAACAAGCGTAAGAGAAGGAATGAGGAGAGTACATAACGCAAATGTTTCGTTGACGCCATCAGGTATAACGCTATTTCATTATATGACGCAGGATGGATGGACATACAGACGAATTAGGGAGGGAGTGAGGAAAGGACAGACGGACGGAAGGAAGGAAGGAAGGAAGGAAGGAAGGAAGGAAGGAAGGAAGGAAGGAAGGAAGGAAGGAAGGAAGGACAGACGGAAGGAATATTTTCACCAATCGAAGATAAACTTTTCTTTTCGCCACCGTGTAATATTTGATCTCTCTATCTTTTTATCAGAAATACTTGGGGATCAAGTGCAAAAGTCAGGTTTGGCAGAAAAGCTATCCCAAGCCAAAAACGTTCTAAAGGACAAGGACAAGCTAGTGAAATGTTGAGCAAAACCTTGAGGCAAGGTTCACAAAAACTAACAAAACTTGTTGGTCAATTCTAAATAAAGCCAGTGGAGAGCTAACTTAACCAGTACCGATTAAAGGGAATTGGAAAGAAGGTAGATGGAACAAGGCTTGAGAATTCATGATGAAAAAGACCGACAAAAACTCATCGCCAGAAATTCCGAACGGACATGCGTATTAGCGGCGTTATTCTTACGGAGTAATCCTATACTTACAGTTCTCAAATTAACAGAAAATGTATGGAGCTAGAGTTTTAATTCCTCGATATCTTACAAAATATTTAACTACAACAGCTGCACGGCTTAGAAGTCCAACAACTAACTTGCAAGCTTTAATAAAAATAATAAATCAGAACCAAAACTTTAAATTAGAGTTCGGTTTTACAAAAACAAAAATACTAGGGTTTTAAGTGCCCAATTTAGTGAAGAAGACCTAGAAGAGCGCGAAATCCCTCAACTATTTTGGTCTCAAAATCATGATTATCGGGTACTACAACAGCTGCACGGCTTAGAAGTTCAACAACTAACCTTCAAGCTTTAATAAAATTAATAAATCAGAACCAAAACTTTAAATTACTATTCGGTTTGACAACAACAAAAATACTAGTACCCCATTCACACCAAAACCTGTTTAGTTAAACTGAGTTTTTATTAAACAAAATGTTTAGAGACTAGAAAGCTTCAATATAATTATTTTATCTCTAATCTGTTCAGTACAATATGAAGGATAGTTTATATGTATTATTTCATCAAAGAGTGAACAATGTTTGTAAATAATTTTCTAAACATGTTTAGTTAAACTACTTTAAAACATGTTTAAGCTATAGTGTGAACGGGGTATAGGATTTCGAGTGCCCATTTTAGTGAAGAAAACCGGAAGTGTGCGAAATCCCTCAACTATTTTGGTCTCAAAATCATGGTCATGCTCTATCTTAAATCTTGTTTGAAGGATTGGACTTTCGTCAATATTTCTGCCAAGTTTCAAATGGTTTGGCCACAAACTCATTTCGGTTTTTCATCTCTCAATATTTGCAGTCATTAGACTTCGAAGCTCTGAAAAGAAACACTTCCGGCGCGACATAAACAAAATAATTCTTATTCATAGCAGCCGTTATTTTTTATTGAAAATGACTGAAAAATCGAGGAAAGATAGAGAGCAGACGCTGTTCAGACTCAGCGATTCTTATATAATAATAATACGGTGTTGTACGTAGGTTTCACTGATTCTCATAGACAGTTGGGGCTTCGGGACATTTTTGTGGAATAATCTTGGTAAGCGAGCGAGAGCTACATAAAACTATGTACTAATTATAACGCACCGAAAACACTCTGGGATGATATTATCCTCGTGTTCTCTTGAAGCCGGCATCGAACGGCGAAAATCCCTTCCACAGCACTAAGAAGTCGGAATCCTTGTATGATAAATTAACGTTTATCAGTAAATGAGGAAAACAAAGAATTATTCCATAAGCTAACTTTATGATTAACTTCGTGATTCTACAGTCGTAGACGATCTTTCTCTCACCGCTGCCGAAGATTTACGTCTTTAAATGAATATTTCGACTTCCCAAACTGATCCGCTTCCTTTTGGTCTTTTAGAATGTTTTGCTGGCAAAATATCTGCCGTAGATAAATAATTTAAAGCAGCGAACAAACCTTTATGGTCAATGCTAAGTTGTGATGTATGAACCAATTACAATTGAGATAAGACAATAAGAATGATTGGCATTTATTTTGCATGATTCTAATTTTGCATAATATAGTGCCCGCCCACTTTGGTTCGGAATTTCTGGCAATGTGTTGAAAAGATTGCTAACGGAAAAAAAGGACCAATTATTAACTAAAGACGGAAAAAACGTAATGTATGTTTTAGCTTACTAAATTCTACTGAATATTATTGCTAAAATAGTATAGGAAATGAATAGTACTTGCAACTAAATTCAGGTTCATGTAATCGTATATATAACGAGCATATAATGGGTAGAAAGTAAACAATTTAATTGTGAAATCTGTTTTGTATTTTGTTGTTCAAGCATTATTTTTAGATTTGCATTTGTAACCAAACTGAAGCATAAGGTTGTTGAAATAATTAAAACGATAAAATAGAGTCTTCCATTAGTTACACTAGGCAGGCATAATAATATATATATTAAATAACAGGAGTAACTATAAGCAAGAATATATTATATTGAATATACATATCCAATGTAAATAGATCTTGAAAATAAACAGTCCTCCATCTACAATCTTTTATCTTTTTTTCCGGCGTGAGGAAATTATACGATTGAATACAGTACTTGATCAGAAGTGTATCATTTTATAATAGACACATTCAATACGTTTGATAGCTGAAACTTTATTTCACATCTTCATTACAGATTAGAACGCTATGTATTCAAAATAGACCATAAAAACAACCCACCAACAAACAACAAACAACAAACAACAAACAACAAAATAATCGTTGGTTTTGCACCCACTGGCGTAGGGAAGGGGGTACATGCCCCGGCCCCCATTTTTTTTTTTGTGTTCTTTTTTTTTTACTTTTTTATTCTGGGTGCCCCCCCCAGATCTTGGCTCCCCTCTACGCCCCCCCCCTGTTTGAACATCCCTTATGCAGAGCGAAAATTCTTTGCCAAACTACTATTAGAATTTCAAGCAAGTTGGATTTTTTTCTCTTCACTCTATAGCTAGTAAACATAAATCTATGTAAAGCTTGAAAAAAAAAATTGCGATACACTTGACGCTGAAATACTAACAAAGTAAACTGTATACAATGGAGAATGAAATATTTCTATCTTTGATCAGAGCCGAGGAATTGGAACGACCGAAAACTTTTTTATCTTTTGATGTACTCAAATTCTTCATGTTTATAAGTGACCATCATTCAAACGCCAGCTATCAGTTTTCAACACCATATGAGTCAGTTAAAATCTGATGGGGTTTTTTCCATTTATTTTATGAAAGGGCGATGGAAGAAATAAATATTTATTATTAGGTATTATTATTATTTTCATGCCATTAGAATTTTTTTCAACCGTCGATCTTTACTAACTTATTCCGTACTGATACGGGTTATGTTCATGCTAATTCTCAAAGTGTTTTATAGCTAGTAATAATTATCCACGATATACTTTTTAACAGTTGAATAATGTAGGTAATTCAAATATCTTTTTAGGATTGATTTATATAGTACTTACAATACCTATTAAACATACTTTGGCCTATTTCTTTGATGCTGCATTGTACCATTCACGCTTGGATCTGTGAACTGATAAAACCTCTCTCCTTGCCCTTCTAGTGTTCGGCTCGATTCAGATCGTCCGTGTGGATTGAGGGTAGGATGCCAGTTGACAGCTTGTAGATCGGTAGGCCTGTATTCTTGTTGTACTGGGCTTGGAAGGGCGCCATCACCATGATGCTGCTGAATTGGGGGATGGAATAAAGGAATTTTTTCATTGGAGAAATGATGCTCGCCCTGATTGACTTGTCTTGCTCGAGGAACATCACTCAAGCCATCACAGTGAAGGCAGTATGGATCGGCCAAACCACCTTTTTCGAGTCCTAGATTTTTGTTTTCCCGAGGTGGAAAGATCTTTGCATTACGATTTTCATAATATTTAGAAAGTTCGAGCATGGATAGCTCTTCCAGGTTAATCCCTATCGAATTTTTGTCATTCCTGTTGCCATTCTCTTCCACTATTTTTGGGCCTGAATAACTCGGTCCTGGAGTATTCATTGTTATAGCGTTAAGGAGCTATCCAAAACTAACCACCTTAAATGTCTATTTATCATCAATTACATGATACCTTAAATGGGTCGAAGTTACGTCAATTATAATATTACCTAAGCACATCTTCAATTTCATTGGCTGAGAAGAACTGTATTTTAGGCGTGTTTGAGATACCTACACGTAATAATTAATTTCCATGGTAACCAAAAGGGAGAGGCTTGTCGAGCTTAATGAGCCTGGATTTAATTCAATAAAAAATCTTATCGTAAACAGGCATGACGCAGGTCACACCTACAGGCTAGGAAGGCGTGACCAGCGGTGAGTGACAGCGCCGTAGAAGCGCATACCACCCATGTCACTGTTGTTGTTGTTGTTGTTGCTGTTGCCGTCGTTTTTTTTTTACCGAGCTGTAAGAAGTAGATGATAATGATGGTTTTTCTGCCTCGTTTTGGCCAAATGACCTGCCAAATATTACATAACCTATTAGCCTCGTTTGTCCAGTCCGTAGGGACCTTGCACTTCGTTGATAGGAGATATTTATATCTCGATGAACGAAGGAACCAACAGGTATATTAACTTTTTATTAACTTTTTAAATTTTGTGGGTCTCGTTAATTTGAAATAAAAAGTTAATATACAGCGATTTGCTCTCTATATATGTAGCTAGTGTATTGTTTCGAATGGAACGCAATAAGGAATGATTATTATCTATTTTATTTTAGTCAATATAGCATTACCCAAAATGCATTTCGGTCTTGGAATGCATTTCTCAGTATGCAGTATTCAGTATTCAACCCTTTTTGAAATAGCTGTATACAAAAGGTGCCAAAGGTGCGTTTGTCTCTCAGCGCGCACATTTCAGACTACATGAAGGAGAGACGTTTTTCAGTTTGAAAAAGTTAAATTTGACGCTTGATATGTAGTAACAAAACGCTTATTTACTGGCTAGTTCAATTTACACGTTCAACTCCTGCGATTTTGGTCGTTCCCATAAGATGTATTTTGGCGTAGGTAACGGGGAAAAACAAAACATCAAATCAGTGACCGCCGCACGTCATGAACAAACAAGAACTGTATTAGAAGGACTTCCTTCTCCTGCCAAATGCGTCATGCCTGTTTACGATAAGTCACTGAATAAAAATAAAATAACAACAAAAATAACAACTAAAAAATTCTTAGTTTACTATTGAATCAATTTATCAGTAATTTAGAAGTTTTCATAGCTTATTATGCTGAAAATGACACTTTTGTTAGCAAAAAAAAAGCACAAACCGTAGGAGCTTTGAACAATCATTAGACTCGATAAGCCTCTCCCTTTTGGTTGCCATAGAAATTTATTATTACGTGTAGGTTTCTCAAAAACGTCTAAAATAATGCTCGACTCCTTTCAGCCAATGAAATTGAAGTTGTGCTTAGGTCATAGCATAAATGACGTTAACTCGGGCAAAACAATACGTTCCAATTCTCGGAAGATTGAAATTCGTTTGTTTTGTTCTCCAAATCATGTCAGCGGCCTTGACGTCACGTGAAAGGGTCTATAGCAAATGATATTCCAGAGTGAGTTATTCAGGCGCAAAAATGAAAAACAAATTCTTAAACATTATGAAAAACGTAAGGGTTTTATTCCACGTCAACAGAAGAAAACTCTAGGACACGTAAAAGATCGATTGCTCGTTCGTTTGCTCATTCTTTCGCTTGTTTGTTTACTGTTTCGTTCGGTCGTTCTTCCGTTCGTTCGCTTGCTCGTTCGTTCGCTCTTTCGATCGCTGTTCTCTCGTTCGCTGTTCGCCTCGCGATCGTTCGTTCGCTGTTTTTTTGCTCGTTCGTTTGCTCGTACCATATAGCACGTTCGTTGGTTCGTTGGTTCGTTGGTTCGTTGGTTCGTTGGTTCGTTGGTTCGTTGGTTCGTTGGTTCGTTGGTTCGTTGGTTCGTTGGTTCGTTGGTTCGTTGGTTCGTTGGTTCGTTGGTTCGTTGGTTCGTTGGTTCGTTGGTTCGTTGGTTCGTTGGTTCGTTGGTTCGTTGGTTCGTTGGTTCGTTGGTTCGTTGGTTCGTTGGTTCGTTGGTTCGTTGGTTCGTTGGTTCGTTGGTTCGTTGGTTCGTTGGTTCGTTGGTTCGTTGGTTCGTTGGTTCGTTGGTTCGTTGGTTCGTTGGTTCGTTGGTTCGTTGGTTCGTTGGTTCGTTGGTTCGTTGGTTCGTTGGTTCGTTGGTTCGTTGGTTCGTTGGTTCGTTGGTTCGTTGGTTCGTTGGTTCGTTGGTTCGTTGGTTCGTTGGTTCGTTGGTTCGTTGGTTCGTTGGTTCGTTGGTTCGTTGGTTCGTTGGTTCGTTGGTTCGTTGGTTCGTTGGTTCGTTGGTTCGTTGGTTCGTTGGTTCGTTGGTTCGTTGGTTCGTTGGTTCGTTGGTTCGTTGGTTCGTTGGTTCGTTGGTTCGTTGGTTCGTTGGTTCGTTGGTTCGTTGGTTCGTTGGTTCGTTGGTTCGTTGGTTCGTTGGTTCGTTGGTTCGTTGGTTCGTTGGTTCGTTGGTTCGTTGGTTCGTTGGTTCGTTGGTTCGTTGGTTCGTTGGTTCGTTGGTTCGTTGGTTCGTTGGTTCGTTGGTTCGTTGGTTCGTTGGTTCGTTGGTTCGTTGGTTCGTTGGTTCGTTGGTTCGTTGGTTCGTTGGTTCGTTGGTTCGTTGGTTCGTTGGTTCGTTGGTTCGTTGGTTCGTTGGTTCGTTGGTTCGTTGGTTCGTTGGTTCGTTGGTTCGTTGGTTCGTTGGTTCGTTGGTTCGTTGGTTCGTTGGTTCGTTGGTTCGTTGGTTCGTTGGTTCGTTGGTTCGTTGGTTCGTTGGTTCGTTGGTTCGTTGGTTCGTTGGTTCGTTGGTTCGTTGGTTCGTTGGTTCGTTGGTTCGTTGGTTCGTTGGTTCGTTGGTTCGTTGGTTCGTTGGTTCGTTGGTTCGTTGGTTCGTTGGTTCGTTGGTTCGTTGGTTCGTTGGTTCGTTGGTTCGTTGGTTCGTTGGTTCGTTGGTTCGTTGGTTCGTTGGTTCGTTGGTTCGTTGGTTCGTTGGTTCGTTGGTTCGTTGGTTCGTTGGTTCGTTGGTTCGTTGGTTCGTTGGTTCGTTGGTTCGTTGGTTCGTTGGTTCGTTGGTTCGTTGGTTCGTTGGTTCGTTGGTTCGTTGGTTCGTTGGTTCGTTGGTTCGTTGGTTCGTTGGTTCGTTGGTTCGTTGGTTCGTTGGTTCGTTGGTTCGTTGGTTCGTTGGTTCGTTGGTTCCTTCGGTAGTCAAACTTCAATTTTTTTGTCTCCCCTTACCACGAGAGTTTACCTCTAGATACTTGATGCCGTATTGCCTTTCTCAACAGGAACCAACACATACTGAATTAAGTGGCAGTCCCGCTCAAAGCGGTCCACTCGGTTTCGGGTCAGAATCAGATTTTTTTTACAGCGGTCTTAAAAATTTCATCATTTTTGCTGTCCCAGTCGAAACTTAAGAGGGCGAACTTTATCAAATTTGAAAGACTCGCTCTCCCTAATGAATGAGTTTTTGCTATCTTTTTCACTGCATTGATTTTAAGCTACATTTGATCTCTTATTGTATGAAAAAAGAAAACTTTTCAAAAAACCCTTATGTCCAAAAAGCGTTTTTAAGAAAAAAATTGAAATTGAGACCCTCGGAAGTGCGATTTTGAGGGGCATTCGCAACATATTTATTGCATTAAAGTTATGACGATTTTGCACATTAATTCTGGCTATGAAAAAGAAGAGAAAATGCATATCTGATAAAAAAAAGGTAGAAAATATTTTCACTGACTATAAACCTTAAAACTAAATGTCCTTAATTGTGAAAGTTCCAAAATTTTAATTATTTTGGCGGTTGTTGTTTCGCGACACAAACTCGCTTGACTTGGAGTCTAACGGTCCGCTCTTTGTGGCAGTTTAAGAGAATCGTTGTTGAATCGCTGTTCTTGCATCTTAGCTCTCAGCCATGTCTCTACTCTCTTTGTTATCGAAAAAGTCCTTTCACCTGTGACATTGTGACGTCTGATCTCCGCTGGGCTCGTGTCGCCGTAATAAATCATAGGTTTAGAGAAGACTAATGGGCTGCTGGATTCGTTGAAGAACTGGCTTTCTAAATTGACATTTGATTATTTCATATTTTACACAGTCAATTTATCGAGAAGAGCCGGAGAACTTGGTATTTTAAATAGCAAATAAATAATTCAAAATGGCGGGAAAGTTTTTAGGGGAGGGGGGTCAATATGCCCCAAGCCCGCCCCCCCCCCCCCCCTGCTCCGCGGTCCCTGTAATATGAAATATTCAGATTTTAAGCTCAAATCTATGGATACCTAACGTTTTGGACTGCGGAGTTGCAATTGATAACTTCCAAATTTCCTAAATTTACTTAAATTACTTTTGGCGATTCTTTACGCTTTTGGCCGTATAATTCGTCAAAAATTAATCCACTTGTGTTAAGAAACGATAATCAGCAGCCTAAAATATATCAATAATAATTGAAACCTTTTAGTTTTTATATCAAAATCATGCAAAAGTCTGGAAAGTGATTATTTTGATTCTAGAATGTACTAAATTATATCGCTTGGTTTAAGAAATAAAAATTTCGCAGAAGACACATAGTCAAATAATAACTTCATGCCTGCGTGCAAACAAATATTGTATATCGCTCTCATTTAGATGCGCGCGCCGGCTCTGTGACTCTAAAAATAACAATAACTCAGTTTGCCATTTTGTCTTTCCATAGCAGCTGTGTTCCTTATACAGTTTCAAGTCAAATTATTAGAATTTTGGACAGTTTTTGGGATCGTATTTGAAGGTGCTTGAGACATCGTTTCGAAATAACTTTTTTTAAGTGACACACATTTTGGGCTTCATTGGAAAAATTCAAGAAATAAGGTATTTTTAGAAACGCTTTTCGGACATATCATTATGGAGAGCCAGCCTTTGAAAGTTGATAAAGTTTGCCCCGCTTAATCTTCGACTCAGACAGCCAAAATGGTGAAAAAATTTTAATCACAGAAAAAAAAAAGAATTAAGTTTTTTTTTCGAAAAGAATTCTATATTCCAATTACTGGTACCAAAGTCTTTTCAGCCACAAAAGATCATTGAAATCCAATCCTTACCCGACTTTTAGCGAAACTGCCACTAAAAAAACGAGTTGCGTTTAGTGTAGGTAGTAATTATCGTCAGTCAAGTTTAAGATTTTATAATATTCAAGTCTTCCTCTTTTTTCTAACGTTATCATTGTGATATCTGAAGCAAAGACTGTGCCCGCCCTTGTGTATATACTTTTAGACAGTTTCAGATATGATAAAAGTTATTGAACAGATGCAAGGACTATATAAGGGTCGGCAGTATTACGTGAGGAAGCAAATGATTAAAACAATATATAATAGCCAGACATCCTTCCAGTCGCCGGTCAGACTCAAAGTTAATGTTCTGCCAAATGATGTTTCTTTTTCTATATATTATACTGAAAAGTTGATAAATATTTGTTTGTCCGTCCGTATTATCGATTTTATATTTATGAAATTTGCTCAATTTGCTCATCATGATTCCGTTTAAAACCATATATTTACCGAAAAGATAGTTTATTGAGGCCATCCGCGGTCTTTTTTTTACCGGTTATTATAATCATTCTTCAAAAGTTTAATTTCGTCAGTCTGTCTTCACAATCGTTTCTTCCTACATTGGCTTTTCGATGTTTCCTTACTTTTTCGAATTCTTTCTTTCTCTATTTTTCATAATTTCATTCTCCATTTAGACAACAGTCTTTTCCCGAATTCGCTTGGATGATCACGAAACTATGGTTTCAAGTAGAGGATGGCCTTGATAAATAATTGAATCAAGTTCAGTCTTTTATTTGACTTTGAACCGTTTCGTGATCATCCAAGCGAATTCGGGAAATTTCTATTCATTTTTCAATTAAGAAGATTGAACCTCGACGACATCGCTGTTTTATTGTCTAACATTTCCCCAAATGCCCCAGTGCCTTCTACTCAACCAAAATGATTGTTCACAGTGTTATAGTCTACCCCCAGGGTTTCCATTTCAATTTAATCTATACCGGATTTCCTCAGCTTCTATTCGCTGTTATTGAGATGGGTTCAAACATTTAAAAAACGATGGACCTACGGGCCTAATACATATATAACTGCCTGATATTTGACTCGTATTGCGGGTAATTACAAGAATCATCATTAGCCAATCTGATAGGAGATCTAGTGGGCAGGCGCATCAGATTGTCATCATATATATGTCTTAGTTATGCATTTCGCGTCCGATCTTTTTTTTAATACAAAACGACTGACACAACAGATTACTGGCCAAAACTCATCTGATTCAGAGCTGTGAACAGGGGCTGACGAACTAACTGCTGACTTCTTGACTAGCTGTTGTTGACATTTTCCTTTGCTCTAGACTCGCCTAGAACGTTATTTACTTCTCTTCTTGAACAAGAAGCGTTTTAAAAATTTCTTTGGATCAGCAAGACAGCAAGTGCAAAAAGGACCGACTTTAATTTGACAGCATCTCGTGGCTTCTTCCGAAGATCTTGAATCTTGTGGTTGCAGATTCATAATTAATTGAAAAGAGAAGATATTACTTTTAATTAACTTTGACAGCGAGATATTTGACCAATTTTTTTTCATCAAGTTGCCATATTAAAATTAATGGACTTCGGCAAGACACGTAACAAGGAAGCAAGTCCTTAAATTCGGTGGTAAAAAAAACATCGGATTTTTCCCTTGAATTGTTAATATCAGCTGCATGCAATATAGTTGGTCGGCCAAAAGATGATTCTTGGTGAAAACGAAACTTGTTCCTACCAGGGAGACAATACGAGCAGTTTCGAAGCTGCAAAAGTTACCGCGCTCGTTGTCTTAGCCATTCTTTCGCTTGTTGGCAATGTTTTGATTCTTTTTGTCATTTACAAAGACAAGCGACTACGAACTCCTGCAAATGTATTTATAATGAACATGGCTATATCAGATCTCATCTATCCATTGATTGTTATTCCCAAAGAAATCGCCATGGTCTACACAAATCACACGTGGATCGTAGAAGGACATCTTGGCACTTTCTTTTGTAAGATGGTTCATTTTTTGCAAGACATTTCGACCTTTGTCTCCATTCAAAGTCACATTGCGATCGCCATAGAAAGGTTTTGCGCCGTGATGTTGCCATTAAAGACTTTCCAGTCCACCAAATGTAATCGCAGACTTGGCGTTATCGCAACATGGTTCAGTTCTGCGGTTTATACTTCTCCTTACTTCTATACGTTTCGCTTACTGCCGACAAAACCACAAGGGTTCTATGTTTGTGTTCATCTATGGGAACCCCTATTCGACAATTACGTCGCACAAGAGAAGTACTATCTCGTATCCTTAATAATAATGTATTTGCTACCACTATTGCTAGCAATTGTACTGTACTCAGTCTTGCTGATAAGGCTCAGGAAGCGAATCTGTTTAAGACATTCGGCAAAACGTGCTCTAAATCAAAGTAAGCAAGTCACCAACTTGGCTATCACTATAATAATCGTGTTTGCCATATCGTGGGCGCCAGTTCACATTATACACATGATATTCATTTTTCAATGGAACTGGTCGTTACCGTGTGGTATGGAGAAGATTTGGTTTGGAGCCTTCTTTGTAGGGTGGATGAATAGTTTAGGGAATCCTGCTGTGCATTTTATCTTCTGTAAGCATTATCAAAGATGCGTGAAAAAGATGTTTGGCTCCTTAAAGAATAGAACAATCACAGAGAAAGTATAGTTTCAAAACCCGCCAAAATACAAACTTATCGGGATATTTCTAGGACATTCCGAGCCCATTATTTCTGTGGATGTTCTTTAGTCAAACGAGTCGAGAAGATAAAAAAAAAAGGCATTGGTCACTCCTGCTCCCTTTTTTGGAATAAAAATGGATACATACTGAAATGTAATATCGCGATTCATTGATATCATATATTATCATAGGGCGATATTGACAACCGATATAATTGCAAGAAATACTTGACTCAGATATTGTATATTCTATATCACAAAATACTAGATGTTATCAGCATAATTGTATGTTCTAAATGTATCAAGTTGTGCTCTGGCCCAAATTTCCATTTTATGTAAAAGAAATGATAGTAGAAGTGTATTCATTTATAGTGGGTCTGCTACTAAAACGTTTCAGCTGCTAACTTATTCAGATAACGACAAAATCACTCTTTATTGCTGTTAGCTTATAACTAGAAGTGACCACTGCATGTGAATTATATTAACACCAAGCCAAGTCATCAAAAACTAGTCAGTACGTTGTTACAGAATGTGGGAAAATATGTCAGAGGCAAACAAAATACGTTTTCTAGAATATCATTATTATTCATATATAAACCAGCTGTCCCGGAAAAACGTGAATAAAATAAGAAACAAGTGGTTCTTAAGGAAAACAAAAAGTAAATTTGGCTTAATTTTGACTTCGATCATCAGACTTGTCATAAATGACAGGCAGTGTGTGCGAAACACTATGAGTTGTCAAAACACAATGCTCAAAAAACTATTAAACCTTCAAAAAAGTAGAATCGTGTATTAGTTGGTTGTGAAAGATTTGTAAATATAGAGAATGAAGAGGTGTTTGTCTTCCTGCAATGACGTCAATGGGAAGAATATTTACAATCAAGGTCAATTAAGTAAGTTTAATGAGGAACTGTTTTCCTACTTTATAATCAGCTTCCACCGGCTCTTCATCCAGTTCATTAGCCCCAAGCGTGTTTGTCTAGGATTTTCGTCTGTTTGTTCAGTTAAATCCTTATTAAATGTCAGATATCTTATTTGTGTTTGTAAAGTTTGAGCATGCGCATCAATAACCACAACGATCATGACGACAGTAACAGAGCAGTTTCTAAGAAACTTTTCTTATTAATCGTAAGGGCGGTCGGGAAAATGGTATTTTTATTAAGTTAACCAATTTACAGGGAGTAAAGAGTAAGGTGGGAATGCTTTGAAGGGAAGAGATAAATAAAGATAAAAAGATCTTTAACAGAGCGAAAACTCAAATCTGCTAGACCACGACTATATAATAAATAGTGTCAATAAAAGTGGTATTTGAAGAACCAAGGATATCGTAGTAGCTAGTAGTGCCCTCGTTTCTCACTTCTGGGGTCTCGGGATCGATTCCTGGACTCGGAATATGCATCATGATGATCACATGTGAGTAGAGTTTGTTAGGTCTCAGATTTTTCCTTCCTCTGTAAAATCACATTAGATTCAATCGAATTCGATGTGTGAGTTAGCCATGTCCTGCAAACTTAGATCAGCCCAGAGGTTGTTTCAGGCACCGGCGTCGTTTGAATTCTATAAAGGCATTTATAAACCTACTTTATTTAATTTCGTGGAAAGATTAAAATACGTGTCTCTGGCAACTCCTTTTAATTCCCAATTTTTATTCCCCTGCGAAACATTGGTCTAAAAGATAATATAATATCGACTGATTGCAACTCCTAAATCTAATATTTCAGTACCTATTTTGCCATTATGATGCGTAATGTCAATATACAGATTTTTCAACTTTGCGGCGTGCGCATTCAAACCTGAGTTGATGCAAAATCGAAGAGAGAGAGAGAGAGCGAGAGAGAGAGAGACAGACAGAGAGACAGAGAGAGAGAGAGAGAGAGAGAGAGAGAGAGAGAGAGAGAGAGAGAGAGAGAGAGAGAGAGAGAGAGAGAGAGAGAGAGAGAGAGAGAGAATTAAACATTGTGCTACAACATTTTCTTAGTCAGTATACGTAGACCAGTAGAATAAGCACTTAATTCAAACGAATTGTTTGTCAAGACTCCTTTTCCACTGCATCAGTTTAACATAACAATGCGATACCCTCTTGATCAGACATGGTTTCATTATGATGAAAAATTCAAAGTTAAAAAGAAATCCAATAAAATGTTTTTTCTCTTGTAGTTAAATTTTAATATTATTTCTCATTTTTATTCATTTCATGCATTGTAAAACTACACGGAATTGGCGCTATATGAAACATAATAATAATAATTATTTTCAGTATATAAGTATATTAATTCATGGCGATGGGATCTATAGGTAAAGACAATACTAGACTTGCTATCATGTTTTAAGATGTGGTTGTTTAAAGTAATTGACATCTAGAGTTATTAGTGAATACAGTACATTGATGTTATCACCAAAGGACCTCTTCAACTTGTCATGTGATGTGGTACGAAAGTCTTGTTCAAATCAAGTTTCGAGAAGCAAGGGAAGGAGTTCAACAATGCGCCTTGAGTGCATAAAAGCTTGTGAAGAGGATAACGTTAAAGTTGGCGGAAACGATGTGTTAGATGACCGCAGGGGGTTTAAGATAATTCACAGACGAAGACATCAATAAATATTAACTCTTTTTTTTTAAACAAAAAAAATAAAAAAATAAAAAAATAAAAAAAAATTGTGAAAAAAAACGTCTGGTCAGCACATTTTACCAATTGTAAATACTGCGAAAAATAGCTATTTAAATAGATTTTTTTGTAAGTGGCTGTGCCCTTATATGATTAAAGTCTAAACGAAGTAACGTAGAAAAAAAATTAACTCGCCGATCGAGATGAAACGCATAGAATGATCCGCCATCTTAGTAATGATCAGTAATGATAGTGTCATGCAGTTAGCCTGCACAGATAACAAATGTACAATATAATTGAAAGCTAGAAAAGGACTCATCAGAATTAAAGCGACTGGCTAGCTACTCTGGGAAAAATATACTTTTTTAACTACATTTTTTAAAGTGAAATTTAATGCTGCATGATTATATTCCGAATATGAAAAGAAAATTTGTGTTTCCCGAGCTTGTTTTCGAGATAATCAGCATTTAATGGATATCTACGCGAGTTTTTTGAAGCAAACAATTGCACCATCGGATGTGATCACGAAAAAAATGTTCAAAGTCATACAATTCGGTATCGCGATTCTCCAATAAGTTTGATCGGGAGAGAGCCGCCAATATACACCCGTATTGTCGGCTCAGAATTACCGCGCAATTGAAAAATCGCGATACAAAACTTATTGCGATTTTGAGCCGCCATTATGGGTTATATTGACTTCGTTGGAAGAAAACAAATATTCCGTATTGGCCTTCGTCGCTTCGCGACTACATATTTTCTCCCACAGCCGCCAATTGTGGGCTGAAAATCGCAATAAGTTATAAATATGGCGCCGTATCGGTAAAAAGGTCTATTGCACAAATGTCGGCTAGTGAAACATTCTACAAAACCACATAGATATTTTTGACAAAAAGACAGACGCCTTGCTTTTTCATATTTTCTCCTTTCGATGCTCTCAAAAAGTCACATAAAGTCGAAAATCCCTAAGAAAAACTATTTGTTCATGGTTAGAAAAAGTCATAACTTAAAAACACTGATATAACGTAGATTTTGAACTTTTGTTTTTTTCAATTAAGACATAAAAGTGTAGAACCCGGCTTTGCAAAATTTGATTATTCAGCGGTTTTTGTGCGCGCGCACATCGTGGGCTCAAAACGAATGTTGAAAGTAAGCAGTCTACGTAACTTAGTTTATACCTGGAGGGAGATAGGATATCATTTGCTTTTAAAACCTACTTTTTCCACCAAAAGTCACTTATACTCGAATAAATGAGTTCCAAGTTTTAAACGATTAATTTTCTCCTCTACAGCCGCCGGCTGTGGGCCATTAAGCTCTTAATCTTACACAATGAAATTCGCTGGCCTTTAAATTTTTGCACGCCAACCTGCTTAGCTCCCACAAGCTAGCCAACTGAAATCCCTGTTTCAAAGATTGTTTATGATTGGTGCAAAATATCACGCCATAATCTTGTCTGTTCTGATCACGTGCACTGGTTTATTTTCAGTATTCTTGTCACGTGCTACTTTTCCCCCGATTGGATAATAAGTACTTATTATTATACATTTTAAATTACTTAGTATCTCAATGCTGATTGGTCGAGAGTCCTCAGCCAATCCCTGAAATACTGTTAACTCGAGTTCACTCAAGGTCCGATGGAAATGGAAAAACGTTTGCTATTTTTTCGAAAACAGAATTAAATCTTTATTCTTAGTTTACAAAATGTATGATAAAACAATTATTGAATTCGGTTTTCGCATGATATCGTAAACTTTCAAGACCATGGCCACAGCCTCGGTCTTGACCATTTACGCTATCATGCGAAAATCGAATTCAATAATTGTTTATTATTGCCCGCTCGGGAGAGATCTACATTCAGCTATTGTCACTTGATCATCTAACAACCAATGCCAACTCCATCGCAAACTTAATTTTGCCATAAATATGGCATGTTTTTTAACCAATAACTTCCTATTATTTTGGTTGATGGCCGATGAAATGCTCGGTTTGTAAACGAGATTTCGAGCTTTTCGCGTCGCACTTCGACGATAACGGTTATAAGAATAAAAAGGCATAAAATGAAATACAGCTTTCTAACAAGTGAAAATTTTATTATGAAAACAAAGTTAACACAGATAAAGAAAGGATCCAGACAAGCACAGCAGGTAGGACATCAACTTGTTTCTATGGTAATATCAGATGCTTGGTTTGACTGTCTTTCCACAAGGTGGACGTGCATTGAACCATCCCTTCAAACAAAACAGTCATTTGACATTAGTTTATTTTTCCCTAATTAACCTTATAGTTCATCAACGAATGATTGTATTTGTTTTAATGAACAAGGCATATCAAGCAAGGTTTAACAGTGGATTACTGGCTTGTTTGTTTTCATTCCTTGCATCTAACAATAGACCATATCACGGTTGTCGTCGCTCAACCTCAGCCTCGATAGTGTGTAATATGTTTTTTAGAATTGGACTACAGCTCACCGTCATTTAAGGAATGTACACATTATCAAACAATAGACCATTTTCGAGATGCACGAGCGCTTTCAAAATTATCTATTGAAACACTTAAAACTTCCACGGGCTTTAGTCAAATTCTAAAGAATAAATTACACGCTATCGAGGCTGAGGTTGAGCGACGACAACCGTGAAATTGTCTAGACCGTTAACTAAGTAATGCACTTACTTCTTTACGTGGAACGTTACTGAAAATTTCAGTTCTCCTTTTGACACGGATGAGAGCTCTTTTAGGATTATCTATAAACAAAAATAGATTAATTTATACGAGAAGAAAAATAAAATAAAAATGAAAGAACACAAGCAAGAAGGAAAATAGACCCCTTTCACGTGACGTCAAAGCAGCTCAATTTGGAGGACAAAACAAAAGAATTTTAATCTACTGAGAATTGGAACCTATTGTTTTGTCCCCCCAATTGAGCTGCATTCCAACGTGCTGTAACAAACAATTAAGCAACCAACAACAAACTAACCATTTGATCTACTAGCAACCAACCAAGCGTCCGACCTATAACTAAATAACAAACCGACCGACCAAGCATCCATACATCCGACCAGCCAACTAACAAACCACCCGCCCACCCCGCCCAACCAACCACCCATTCATCCATCTGACCAACCGACCGACCGACCGCCCATTCGACCAAGAAACCAGCTGACTGACCGTAACTAACCAACCGGGAGATCCTTAGCAGATATCAGAGTTACACTCCATTACATCGGAATCAGTCACCTTGCCAAGAAGAACTTTGCTTGATTCTTCTTCTTTCAAAGAGTCGTCTACTTCATATACCGACAAACAAACACTTTCCTGTGATATTCATATATAAAAGTCATTCAGAAGGATTAATCAATAACTGGCAGTCAAAGTCCGAAAGAAACTACAAAAGACTGACTTCAGAATAACAATGGTCAATAGTAAATAAAGAAGGTACAATCCACTCAAGTTTAAGTGACCTCTTCAAGTAAATTGTATGGTACCTTCAAAATGATGGTAATGTGATGTAGGAGAGCAGCGAACCTCGAAGCTGGTTCACTGAGGAATATGCATGCAATCTTAGTATACATGTATTTGTGTGCCTTTTGATGAAAACATTTCCCTCCCTAAGAGACAGCCGAGTCGGGTACCTTGGGAAGGGGAATGCGTAATTCATCACCGGTGGACGAACTTTGTGGATTGTTTTGTATAGAGTAACTATCGTAGAGCATACCTGGTTGTCTTGTGAGGTCGTAAAAGTGTGAGTCTTCCTTAAAGGAAAGGGAGAAAACTTGGGAATAACAGGAACTAATTTTGGGCTATCAGAACCAACCTGAAGGTAAATAGACTCGATGTTGTAGGAAATATTCTTTTTCATATTATAAATGAATGATTAAAAAACATAAAACAAAAACAGACAAAAAAAAAAAAAAAAAAAAAAAGAAGAAAAAAACTGTCTAAAACACACTATGTACGAGACAAGGGACAGAAGTATCATACCGACACACATATAGTTTTGGCCATGCATTGTACTTCATCTAAGAGAGAATCTGGTTGTTCTTTGCGTCCTTGTAATATAGATGCCTGTTAACAATAACAAAGAAAGCTAAACGTATAGGCATGCAGGGACCGCGGAACACCCTAAATAATGGTGGGGCTAAGATTGGAAAATATAACTAAAGAGACGAGTATGCAGGAAAAGAGATTAAGTGGTAGCACTAGTACCAGCTCCTCCCCCTCCGCTGTCCATGTCACGATGTACCTTGCGAAAAAAACCCTGTTACACTATTTTTTCTAGCAACTTGTCTGGCACCGTCGTTGTGAGACAAGTTGCTGGAGGATTGCACAGTTTAACAAGGGTTGTCTCGCATTTTTTGTTGTTGCGCGTAGCGTTGCACGAAGTTGAACTCAGTTCTACTTTTCGCAACGGATTGCAGCAACTGGCAACGCCATTGCACAGTGTATCAGCCCTCCAGCAACTCTGAGATCGCGTTGCAGTGTAACACCTCACCTGGGCAACCTCTTACCCCATTAAGGTAGTCTTACAATACAGTACATACCTCTACAGCAGCTCCATAGGCTATGACCTCATCAGGGTCAATACGTCTACATATCTCTTACCCCATTAAGGTAATCTTACAATACAGTACATACCTCTAGCAGCTCCATAAGCTATGACCTCATCAGGGTCAATACGTCTACATATCTCTTACCCCATTAAGGTAATCTTACAATACAGTACATACCTCTAGCAGCTCCATAAGCTATGACCTCATCAGGGTCAATACGTCTACATATCTCTTACCCCATTAAGGTAATCTTACAATACAGTACATACCTCTACAGCAGCTCCATAGGCTATGACCTCATCAGGGTCAATACGTCTACATATTTCTTTCCCTACAAAGTATTCTTTCAACATGTGTTGTATTTTTGGTATGCGGGAGGTACCACCAACCAATATAACCTATACACACAAAAAAAGCTAAGTCATTAACTACATCCATATCAAAAACGACCAGTCAATAAATGGTCCACTAAGGACGGCGTTAAGAGAGACACAGGGAACTTTAGGGGAGGGGTCACGAAAATTTATGCAAGTGAAAATCAAAATGCACGAACCCCCACTCCCCTTTAAATATCAGCATCAGGGGTTGCTTCAGTTGGTGAAATAAGACATCATACCCTAATACCTATGAGTGGCCGAAGCTGTTTCTTTTATCTCCTATTTGTACAATGTCGTACATTATCCTGGATATGTCCCAAAAGGGGACGCAGCTTTAAGTTGCCTCAAACTAAAGTGGGAGTGGATTTCGTGATTTTTTTTGAACTCGCTTGTATCAAGTTAAAAACACTCGGATATTTCTGAATTTACTACATGTAGTAGCTCAAACATTAAGGCTTTACACGGTGTATTAGAAAGTTTTCTAAAAGTGTGTTTCATAATTTTGTCCTCCTGTTAGCTCAAAATCGGTCGATTTCCTTGAAACTTCAGTTTCTTGGTAAATATAGATTGTCGTAATTTTGTCTGCCGAGTTTGCAGAAAATAGGTTTAAAAAACAGTATAAAGATATTGCATTGATCTTAGCTCGGAGATAGATACTTGGTATTTGAATGAAACGGAGCAATTGGGAAATATTTGCCTGCCATACATGTTACATACAGTGCTACTGTAACTAGTAAAGGCAGAATCTTCAGACGATCATTGCACTCTTAGTATTGGTTTTTTAAAAAAGCTGTTAAACTGAAAATAATTTCCGACATGTTCCCTTTTATCAGCATATTATCATTACCTTATCAATGTCATCTTTGGTGATTAAGGCTTTGGTCAGTACACGTTCGATCGTTACCAGACACCGCTGGAATAGCTGGCTGCATAAAGACTCGAACCTTGCCCTGAAAGGAATAACAGTATAATGCTTACATTCATAGCAGTATATATACTAGTTATACAATGGTTTCGAATGGCATACCATGGAATATCCCACGAGTCACTTGTAATTTCTAGTAAACACACGAGCCTTTAGGCGATTTATGCCATTTTATCCCACACCATAGGAAATACAAATGCGTAGATTCAACGCGCAGTGCATGACGGGAAGGAAGAGTGAAATACCGACGAATATACGTCTTTCCTGCTTTCTGATTGGCTGTACATTTTTATGGTGTGGGATAAATACCTATTTCAATAAAGACAAAATAAGTTATGAATTTGACTGCAAAAAAAAAAAAAAAAAAATCTGACCGGGCAATCTGATCGGAAGCGCATCCATGTACCGCGACCGTGTACAGTGACTTTTTACAATCATAAATGATTCCAGTCCACATATTTGCTTACCTTGATAGTTTGGTTTGAAAATCAAAGCCTTCACACAACGTGTCAATAGTGACTGGTGCTGAATCCAGGTTCGAGAGAACATTTTTAACATTTTCAGCAGCTGAATACAGTTTAGCTGTAGATCTCGTATTTGTTAAGGGGTCTATCCTCCATTGTCTAAGAACAAGTAGATTTACTATGTAAGTACATTTCACAATTACAGACCGAATGGTTTAAGTCAATAGTCCTACCCTACCATCTAAAATCCAACCAGCTTCCATTGAATAATATTTAATAATAATATTTATTATTATACATTTTACTCACTATCTCGCTACTGATTGGCCGAGAGCCCTCAGCCAATAGACCTCATCAGCTTGGGTGTAATGTTTTCCCATTTCAGACCACGTGTCATTCCCCAGAGTATCATTTCATTGTTTAACGGTTGCGCATGAGAAGATACATGAATATTGATACAACTCAAACAAAGAATCTTATTCTCAAGAGAATGACACGTGGTCTGAAATGGGACAACATTACCCCAAGCCGATGAGGTCTATTCCTGATATCGTGTGAACTCGACATGATAAATGTATTATCTGTAGGTTTTACCTACAGATAATACATTTATCATGTCTAGTTTAAAGGTCACGATATGGAAATGCAAATACGTTTGCTATTTTTTCGAAAGCATAATTAAATCTTTATTCTTATTTAACAAAATGTATAATAAAACAATTATTGAATTCGGTTTTCGCATGATATCGTAAATATCAAGACCTCGGCCGTTTTATTCGCCTCAGCCTACTGCTTCGGCAGATAACACGGCCTTGGTCTTGATAATGTACGATATCATGCTCAATCTCATCCAATTATTGTTTAATACTTATATTGCATATTTTAACATAGGAAATACATGATCAAATGTGCATGAACTAACCTGTTAAACTCTGAGGCCAAATGATTAACAATTAATTCATCAAAATTCCTTCCTCCTAAAGTCTGATCCCCTTGATAAGCTAAGACTCTGTACATGCCATTTGTTATTGACACTATACTTACATCATGGGATGTGCCACCAAGACGATACACTAACACAGTACTACAAGTACAAAATATATATGTATTTATTTGAATGAATGGAATGCATTTAATAGTTCTAAAAGATTCACTAAGCAATTAAGGAAATGTTAGATCCATGAGCTCTCTTCTCTACCCAATGACAGACTCAAGATTGATTCCTAAATTTCAAGGGATTCTCAAGATTATCCTAATAATATTTTGTTTCTCTGGGTTCTTTCATAGTTCTTCCTCTCCCAACCCAACATGTCAAATGTCATATAAGATAATAATAATAAAAAAAAATCCAATTTTACCAATCCCTGGCACAGCTAAATCACAGATTGAATAGCCAATGTACACAAAACATGATGGGAAACTGAGTCCTTACGCTTTTTTGGCTCCTCTAAAAAAATTTCCTCTGACATTTTCTATGGAAATGTAAGTATTTCAACAGACAAATATATTCTAATATATTCTTTGATTTCCCTGTTTCATTTTTGCAGGGCTCAGTTTCCCAGAGTGCTTTGTGAGCTTTGATGCACATTGTCTATTGAAATTTAGCTGGTTACGTTTTCCCAGATAGAGGTCTGCAGTTTGATAGAGAAGAGGCTTAGCTTAGTTTGTTTTTGAAAGAATTATATACCTGTCAACAGATCTTTCATTTTGAGAAATACCTGCAAAGCAATAGGTAAATCAAGAATTAATAAATGGGTTTATATGTTTGTGATGTTCTAGTACACTGTTTATGCAGTATATTTCTGCAGTAAGTGAGCCAAGTGGGTGGCACACCTGCATTTTATCCAACTGAAGTGTGATAAGTTTGTTTGATATTTGTTTTTTCCCTTCTCGTGATGGTTCTCCAGGCTTCCTTTTGGACTATCAGAACACTTGATTAAATAACTATGTGAAAATGTAGACTTTCCATTCTTAACATTTATCGCTGATTTTCTTTGTTCTATATGTTACCATATGAAGATGTAGAGCTACTAGATGTAGTTATATATGCTTCAACCAATATTATTATTATTATTATAATTATTATAATTATTATAATTATTATCATTATTATTATTATTCACCCGTTCATTGGTAGAGCACAAAGCATTCAATCCACGTTACAATATATTAATTGCTTGAATAATAATACTGGAACTTCTGCAAGGCACCATCATATTATCACCAAAGCAAAGCACAAACTTTAAGGTCATAAACCTGTCAGGAGTTGAGCTCAGCTTATTAAGTCTAGGTGCAGCCCCACTTTACCACAGTTATGTTCAGATGCATACAGGTTATGCTCAGCCAGTAACAAGAAGAACTATCTTGTGCTGTGGCCTCAATTTAAGAATGCTTTGTGTTTGGTCAGTGAACCAATGTTTGGAAAGTGATCAATTAGCATATGTCTGTCACTCCAAAATAATATCAAATACAATTTATTATGACTATTTAAAGACTTGGCTGTCCTCACCGTAAGCTAGAATTGCAGCACAAGGTTCAGTAATCAATCTGAGAACATGGAATCCTGCTGCTTCTGCTGCTTCCCTGTTAAAGACATACAGTATATTATTATAATTAACATACATACTATTAATACTTAAAAATAAATGATCATTGACAATTTTTTCTTGAATTGAAGTAAATTCTGTGATTGACTTAATTTGTTTCAATAACCATGTACATTAAACAAGTGCTACAAAATAATATGTAAGTATAAACAGGGTGGCATGGGGGGGGGGGGGGGTATCTATCATGAATCACCGACAATTTTTTCATAAATTCACGAATCATGAAATATGATTAATGAATAACCTTAATACAAGGATTTAAGGCGTAATACACATTTTCACGAATCACTGTCTTCAAAATAAGCAGATCACGCATCATGGAGGTTCCGTAATTTATGAATCATGCACTTATTTTCCTAATTTCATGAATCAAGGTCCAAAAATAGACCTAATCACGCGTCACGGATAACCCCTATGCCACCCTGTATAAGGGCCTGGCTGTTCACATGCCTGGGCCATTTTGTTGGCGTTTTTTATTGCGATTTTATGGTGACACAAAAAAAGTAGGCAGTCACCTTAAATAGGTTTTAATGCTAGTGATGTCTAGGAAAAGGGATCTCAAGTTTTACCTTAATGTTTTTCTCTGGTCTTCAGTGAAGTCATAAGGCACAGCAAGAACAACACTTTTCCCACCTGCACCAGAATATGATGTCACACTTTCTGTTGATGATAACAGTTGTTTACTTATTTGATCAAAACTGGCAGCAGTTTTCTAATTATAAAGAAATACGTTTGCATTTCATAAGTTACAAAATAAGAAGAATTTTTATTCAACTCCTTTAACAGCAGCCTCCTCTGCAGACATCTTTTTCTGTTTTTTTATTTTCTCTTAGTAGCTAGGCTCCCTGAGGTGTGTTCATTATTAATACTAATTTGAAATACAGGGGCTGGAGCAAAAAGAGACTGTGAGAATTAACCAAAGTAAAAGAGATGTTTGCAAATTAATGAAAAGACTCCGCATCAAGGGCGGATCCAGGAACTTGTTGAGAGGGGGGTCCAAACGTTGGGAGGAGGTCCAAAAGTATACTACATACAAAATTTACTTCAAACCTGTGACAAAACTAAATTTTAGGATACAACAAATAATGGAACCGTAGATGTGACAGGGGGTCTGGACTCCCCTGACCTTCCCCCTGGATCCGCCCTTGCGCATATTGAGGGTACCAAGTACAATTAGATTACCAAGTACAATTACAACAACTGTCTTGCATTTATTCAAAGAAAAAATACCAACCTATCATCTTTCCATAAATTTCTTTCAATACTTGTTTTGGAGAAACTGTAATAGATTTGCCTTCACTTTCTGTGGTGTAGTATGGGTAATCATTCTTTTCTATTATCTAGAAGTCAAAAACAGCAACAAGTTGAAGTATTTTTTATCTTATTATTCCACCAACAAACACCCTACCATCACCCACCTGCAACACACTGACACCCTACCATTAGCCTTCCACCAACCAACACCCTGCCATCACCCACCTGTAACCCACTGACACCGTACCATTAGCCTTCCACCAACCAACCCCATGCCATCACCCACCTGTACAAACTGACACCCTACCATTCTACTAGCCATTCATTAACTAATACCTCCTACTCTCAGTCCTCTAAAAACCTTACCATCATCAACCTACCAACTTTTCTACTACCTATTTTACCAACAGTGTATAATATTGTGTTCTTGACAGTACCTTACAAGCAGAGTTTTTCACTTCTTCTTGCACAATTTCATCAGAAAATCTAATATATTAAGAGAACAGATATATTTGTTATAGGAATATAAACTTGCAAGGGCTTGAAATAGCAGCTGCTCAATGGCCATGATGACTTGTCACATAATATTGATGACAGAGTCAGTGTAACCACTATGAGGACCAGTAAAGTTGTGATCCCTATAGCCAGAGGATAATGACATACTCACTACCATTTCAATTATACAGTTGATGTTCTAAACCCACAACTTACTATCATCTCAAATATTGATTGACATTTAAACAATTGATGGATAACCTGAGTATGATATTGTAAATTATCAATACCAAGGTTGTGTTATCTGCTGAAGCTGTAGGATGAGGCGGATAAAACATCCAAGTTCTTTATAATTTACGATATCATATGAAAACCAAATGTAATATTAATTGTTTTATTATAAATTTTGTAAACTAAGAATAGAGATTTAAATCTAGCTACTTTCCGAAAAAATAAAAATAGCAAACGATTTCAATTTCCATTGTGACCTTGTGTGAACTTGGCATGATAAATGTATTATCTGTAGACCTGTACCTGTGTACTGTAAATCCTACAGATATCACATTTATCATGTCGAGTTTACACAATAATAGGAATTGGCTGAAGGCTCTCAGCCAATCATAATGAAGATACCGAGTAAAATGTATAATACAGTCATTTAATTGCATCTAAGCATGAACACCAGACAGCAAAACATGTTCTAAGTGGAGCCTGAAACTGTTTATGTTTGGGGGCTAAAAAGTTAACCTTTGTAGACTGTCAAAGAAGCTAGACTGCCAAATGTTGACCCTTCAGCCACCATGCAAGTACATACAGTACAAGTTTCAGGCTCCACTTAGAACATGTTTTGCTGTCTGGCGTTCATGCTTAAATGCAAACAACTGTAATGGTTATTTATTGGCTGATATTTTAAGCCCCGGAAGTCTCTGCCAAGATTAATATGCAGATAATAATGTACAATTTATAACTTTTAAACAACTGCAAAGTAATCGTTGTCTATAAAAATCTTTAATCTGGCATTGAAACAGTACCTTAGACCAATTACTTTCTTAGCCCGTACAATGGTGTTCTTTGAATTCCTAATTAGACCTTGCTTGGCATGCAGACCAACAATCTTTAAAAAAATAAATTTAAATTATATTAAAATAAAGACAAATATTGAACAAGAGAAAACTGTACGATGTGATTAAGTGTTTGGTGTTCATGCTCATTGGAATATCACATTTTAAAGATCAGGATTATATTAAAATTATTTTTCTCCTTAGAAAAGTCCAAGTTCAAAATAGCTAGGTGATACAAGAAAATGTAACTAGCCAATCAGCGCGAAGCTAACAAGCTCAAGTTGTTAGCATAACCCATGACGGGAAAAAATTGCGCACCAATGACTGCCTTAGTAGGGTAGGACACGGCAAATGTTTTTCGGTATAAACAAAATTGGAACTAGAATTCAAATTTCTCTCATTACAAACGCAGGATCCAGTGTTTCTAAAATACTGAAAAGTTATTATCAATAAAATTATTTTTTCTTTCAAATTCGAGAGCTAGAATGAGCTTCGAGAAAATGTTCAGGCTCCCCTCCCTTGATTTGATAATTGGATGCGGGTTTTACTTTGTCAAAGAAGCTCATGAACACGAAATTTATAGAAAAACTAAAACGAAGTTTTAGCCGTAGCATCTCAATATTAGCCATGTTAAATCATTTTGACAGGCTTTGGATTCCTCTAAGAGTTCTAGCGACGCGAGTTGTGCTGCTCTAATCGAGTAAGTTTGAGTTGCTGACAAATAATTCAGCTGATATGAATTCTCATAATACTCAATAATAAAACTGAAATGTGGAGAGTCCTATTCGACGCAGCGAGCTCCCTTTGCATTTGAAGGGAACTTAACTAAATTCTAATACTAGTTACATGTTCGTATAGATGCTAAGCTTCTGTGAATATTATACGGTATGCCTTATTTTGACCGGCCGCTTTATAACATGTTCCATGAATTAACATATTCAAACAGTATTTTTTAACAGTTATCACTTTAATTCTAGAAATAGAAAGCTTGCGAATATCTTGATACGTGTAGAAATATATAATGCGAATGTTTCAGTAGCTGCAAGCTTTTCAACACTTGTCTTCTTTTGAATTCTTTTAAATTTACTGAAGAAGCGAACGAGAGTTGTTGGGTTTCCCTTCGGTTTGTTTATATTCTCGCACAATGACGCATTGTAAAAATGCACGGGCTAAAGGCTTACAAAAGGCTAACAACTTTGGAGGGATTGCATGCAGGCCTGGTCGCAAATACTTTACCTAGAGACTGTTTACTAGATAATTGATACACTGTTAATAATTATTTTTCATGGGATACAATACAATTGTTGGTGGTGGGTGGAGAGTTTCAGCAAATTTTGAACAAAACATTGGTCCCAGTAGGTTTTAATTATCAGTCCCGGTCAAGATCGAGCTATGAAAAAAATTGATAAGGAATTTTGATCTAAGTTTTGTAACTCCCCCCCCCCCCCCCCCAAGTTACCAGCTCCCTCTGAGGTATAAAAAACATTCGGTCTGAACTGCATGAGAATTATATCAGAGGAAAGGGTCAGGGAGGATATCATACCCGGAAAGTCAAACTAAAAACCCATTACCCAATATAACCTGAAAAACATAATGGGTGCAAAGGATATACATGTCATCAAATAATAATGACTTCTGTCTGGACTTCTATTGTTGTATGGCTCAATAAACTTCTACAAAAAGTACCCACAAGTCTATATCATTTGCGGGTATTGTGTAGTTGTTTTAAAAAATTATTAAATTGTTAATTAAATTGTTAATTGTTAAAACAATGATTGATGTCCCTCAGTAAGCTTCTTAGGAAATGGGAAATGAGCATATCAACAGGGAACAGTCTGTCAACTCATGAAGAAGTCAATTCTAAAGGCGTCCATCTCCCACTCCGATCCCCCCCCCCCCCCTAAACCCCGGGTCTTTCACCATGAATTTGAATTTGACCTGAATCTAATTTGCATACTGCATTATAATTCTTCATAATTATTCACGGACCTTTCCTCATGGACAGCCAAATGATTAATTGTACACTTGGTTCATGCTTTGAACTTTTTATAACTTGATATGCCTGTTGTGGTGGAATTCTTCGAAGAATTTATTTCAAGAGTGGCTTAATGTAGTATTTTTTTAGGTCAATTTGATTTAAGGGGCGGGCATTTCATCACTCAGTGGAGCCTGGAGGGGGAGGTGTGGGGCATTTGATCATTTCATTGGCCTGTATGGTGGGGAATTTGACCAATTTTTTTTCAAAAAGTCAAATGCCCTGGGGTTGCTTCCCGGGGGGGAGGGGGATGGGCAGCTTCGGAATTGACTTACACATGAGGGATATCTACAGTTAATAGTTTTTACGTCCAAACATATTCTACTTTATAGCCCTACCTTATCTTTACCGGAAAATGCAACAACCGCGGGTGTCACTCGTTCACCAGAATCGCTTGTCAAAATCTCTGTTTTTCCATCCTTAAAAAGATTTAAAAATGCACAAAAAGCCTCAAATGAATAACGAAGTACTATTATTTGTTGAAAATGACTGATTAAAATATCAAACCTTGCAAACAGCGATACAAGTAGACGTGCTTCCAACATGAACACCAACTGCAGCTCTGTCCGCCATCTTGGACGTGTGAAGAAAACAGGAAACTGGGTCTTGAGGCTCAGTCCCCTACGACATAAACAAACACAGGGTAACCAATAATATATTATTTTATTTCATTTGAAAACTCTGCAAATAATTAGCCTTTTTTTCTTGGAATGGGATCGAAAAACATAAAAATAAAAAATGCAGCGGAGTAAAAACAACAATAGAGGCTTTGCACCATCACGTGCTGGCAGCCATGACAGGAAACAGGAAAAATATAGTCTTTTCCCCCTGAGAAACTGAATTATTTCTAGATCTCATGTAAATCATATTAGACCAGATTCAATTGTTCCTGCCTCCTGTCATGGCTGCCAGCACGTGATGGTGCACATTTTACGCATATTTTGTCGACTTTTTTTTAACGAATGTACCTTCTATGAAGTGTTTTCTCATGACGGAAGTGAAAGATTATTCTTGCAGTGTAATAAAGTATTTCTGTTTTTTTTTTTTATAAGTCACTCTTCTTTTCACAGCTTTCACATAGTAAATCTTCCTTTGGTCAGGACGAAAAATTCAGTGTTTTCGCTCTATTTATAACCTGAGTATCAGGCTCTAGGGGAAGGGCGGGGGAGGGGACTGGAGAGGAGGGGAAGAGAGGAAAGGAGAGCTCTCCTTTCCCCTCTCCACTCCCCCTTCCTTCCCTCCCCCGCTTGGAGAGCCTGATACTCAGGTTACTCTATTTATAACAGACATGACTTCTGTGCTTTCAGTCATAGATTAAACCTACTTTTTACTTTTCAAAAATAAGAAAAAATACTTTTTGGTCCATCTTTGACTACATTATTCCTGTTCATTTGCGAGTTTTGCCGTTTGAAATCAAGCGGGAACTCTGTTGTGGTACACGCCGCTCGGGTCTTTGGCCACGCAGTGCCTATAGATCAAGAAAAGAAAATAGAAATCGATAAAACTAGATCTCCCTAAGCGCTTGATATTTCACAATAAGGATAGAGTAGTTTAATGGCATTAAATTACATTGTTTTGCTGAATCATTTGCAAAAGTATAAAACTGTTTCCGGCAGTCCTCGATGAAAATCATCCAGTGCCACAATGAGAATCGTTCGTATTCTATGCCGAGAAAAGAAGAAGACCTCAAATAGAAATCTATAAAGCACACGAAAAGCGCTTGATACTTTGCAACAAGAATAGAGTAGTTTTATGACATTGAATTTTATTGCTTTTCTGAATTATTCCCCAAAATTCCCACTGCCAGGCGTTTATATTACTCCATTTAAAACGAGGTCTAGAAGGGGAACTGATCCCGAATAGAAGTGGATCCAGAAAAGACCCTGATAGATTGGAGGACTTCACAGAACCAAGAATTTACGCTACATAGAGTAGAAGAACACATAGGAAGACGCATGTACACGAGATGGATTGGATGAGTGCATAGGAATAAGAATGTACACGAGATGGATTGGATGAGTGCATAGGAATAAGAATGTACACGAGATGGATTGGATGAGTGCATAGGAATAAGAATGTACACGAGATGGATTGGATGAAGGCATAGGAATAAGAATGTACACGAGATGGATTGGATGAAGGCATAGGAATAAGAATGTACACGAGATGGATTGGATGAAGGCATAGGAATAAGAATGTACACGAGATGGATTGGATGAATCGTATCAGAACAAGAATATACAAGAGATGGATTGGATTAACGCATAGGAATAAGAATGTACACGAGATGGATTGGATTAACGCATAGGAATAAGAATATACGTACGAGATGGATTGGATGCATGGGTGTATCAGAATAAGAATGTACACGAGATGGATTGGATGAGTGCATAGGAATAAGAATGTACACGAGATGGATTGGATGGACGTATGAAAATAAGAATGTACACGAGATGGATTGGATGAGTGCATAGGAATAAGAATGTACGCGAGATGGATTGGATGAGTGCATAGGAATAAGAATGTACACGAGATGGATTGGATGAGTGCATAGGAATAAGAATGTACACGAGATGGATTGGATGAGTGCATAAGAATAAGAATGTACGCGAGATGGATTGGATAAGTGCATAGGAATAAGAATGTACGCGAAATGGATTGGATGAGTACATAGGAATAAGAATGTACACGAGATGGATTGGATGAGTGCATAGGAAGACGCATGTACACGAGATGGATTGGATGAGTGCATAGGAATAAGAATGTACACGAGATGGATTGGATGAGTGCATAGGAATAAGAATGTACACGAGATGGATTGGATGAAAGCATAGGAATAAGAATGTACACGAGATGGATTGGATGAGTTCATAGGAATAAGAATGTACGCGAGATGGATTGGATGAGTGCATAGGAATAAGAATGTACACGAGATGGATTGGATGAGTGCATAGGAATAAGAATGTACGCGAGATGGATTGGATGAAAGCATAGGATTAAGAATGTACACGAGATGGATTGGATGAAGGCATAGGAATAAGAATGTACACGAGATGGATTGGATGAAGGCATAGGAATAAGAATGTACACGAGATGGATTGGATGAATCGTATCAGAACAAGAATATACAAGAGATGGATTGGATTAACGCATAGGAATAAGAATGTACACGAGATGGATTGGATTAACGCATAGGAATAAGAATATACACGAGATGGATTGGATGCATGGGTGTATCAGAATAAGAATGTACACGAGATGGATTGGATGAGTGCATAGGAATAAGAATGTACGCGAGATGGATTGGATGAGTGCATAGGAATAAGAATGTACACGAGATGGATTGGATGAAGGCATAGGAATAAGAATGTACACGAGATGGATTGGATGAAGGCATAGGAATAAGAATGTACACGAGATGGATTGGATGAAGGCATAGGAATAAGAATGTACACGAGATGGATTGGATGAATCGTATCAGAACAAGAATATACAAGAGATGGATTGGATTAACGCATAGGAATAAGAATGTACACGAGATGGATTGGATTAACGCATAGGAATAAGAATATACGTACGAGATGGATTGGATGCATGGGTGTATCAGAATAAGAATGTACACGAGATGGATTGGATGAGTGCATAGGAATAAGAATGTACACGAGATGGATTGGATGGACGTATGAAAATAAGAATGTACACGAGATGGATTGGATGAGTGCATAGGAATAAGAATGTACGCGAGATGGATTGGATGAGTGCATAGGAATAAGAATGTACACGAGATGGATTGGATGAGTGCATAGGAATAAGAATGTACACGAGATGGATTGGATGAGTGCATAGGAATAAGAATGTACGCGAGATGGATTGGATAAGTGCATAGGAATAAGAATGTACGCGAAATGGATTGGATGAGTACATAGGAATAAGAATGTACACGAGATGGATTGGATGAGTGCATAGGAAGACGCATGTACACGAGATGGATTGGATGAGTGCATAGGAATAAGAATGTACACGAGATGGATTGGATGAGTGCATAGGAATAAGAATGTACACGAGATGGATTGGATGAAAGCATAGGAATAAGAATGTACACGAGATGGATTGGATGAGTTCATAGGAATAAGAATGTACGCGAGATGGATTGGATGAGTGCATAGGAATAAGAATGTACACGAGATGGATTGGATGAGTGCATAGGAATAAGAATGTACGCGAGATGGATTGGATGAAAGCATAGGATTAAGAATGTACACGAGATGGATTGGATGAAGGCATAGGAATAAGAATGTACACGAGATGGATTGGATGAAGGCATAGGAATAAGAATGTACACGAGATGGATTGGATGAATCGTATCAGAACAAGAATATACAAGAGATGGATTGGATTAACGCATAGGAATAAGAATGTACACGAGATGGATTGGATTAACGCATAGGAATAAGAATATACACGAGATGGATTGGATGCATGGGTGTATCAGAATAAGAATGTACACGAGATGGATTGGATGAGTGCATAGGAATAAGAATGTACGCGAGATGGATTGGATGAGTGCATAGGAATAAGAATGTACACGAGATGGATTGGATGAGTGCATAGGAATAAGAATGTACGCGAGATGGATTGGATGAGTACATAGGAATAAGAATGTACACGAGATGGATTGGATGAGTGCATAGGAAGACGCATGTACACGAGATGGATTGGATGAGTGCATAGGAATAAGAATGTACACGAGATGGATTGGATGAGTGCATAGGAATAAGAATGTACACGAGATGGATTGGATGAAAGCATAGGAATAAGAATGTACACGAGATGGATTGGATGAGTTCATAGGAATAAGAATGTACGCGAGATGGATTGGATGAGTGCATAGGAATAAGAATGTACACGAGATGGATTGGATGAGTGCATAGGAATAAGAATGTACGCGAGATGGATTGGATGAAAGCATAGGATTAAGAATGTACACGAGATGGATTGGATGAGTTCATAGGAATAAGAATGTACACGAGATGGATTGGATTAACGCATAGGAATAAGAATATACACGAGATGGATTGGATGCATGGGTGTATCAGAATAAGAATGTACACGAGATGGATTGGATGAGTGCATAGGAATAAGAATGTACGCGAGATGGATTGGATGAGTGCATAGGAATAAGAATGTACACGAGATGGATTGGATGAAGGCATAGGAATAAGAATGTACACGAGATGGATTGGATGAAGGCATAGGAATAAGAATGTACACGAGATGGATTGGATGAAGGCATAGGAATAAGAATGTACACGAGATGGATTGGATGAATCGTATCAGAACAAGAATATACAAGAGATGGATTGGATTAACGCATAGGAATAAGAATGTACACGAGATGGATTGGATTAACGCATAGGAATAAGAATATACGTACGAGATGGATTGGATGCATGGGTGTATCAGAATAAGAATGTACACGAGATGGATTGGATGAGTGCATAGGAATAAGAATGTACACGAGATGGATTGGATGGACGTATGAAAATAAGAATGTACACGAGATGGATTGGATGAGTGCATAGGAATAAGAATGTACGCGAGATGGATTGGATGAGTGCATAGGAATAAGAATGTACACGAGATGGATTGGATGAGTGCATAGGAATAAGAATGTACACGAGATGGATTGGATGAGTGCATAGGAATAAGAATGTACGCGAGATGGATTGGATAAGTGCATAGGAATAAGAATGTACGCGAAATGGATTGGATGAGTACATAGGAATAAGAATGTACACGAGATGGATTGGATGAGTGCATAGGAAGACGCATGTACACGAGATGGATTGGATGAGTGCATAGGAATAAGAATGTACACGAGATGGATTGGATGAGTGCATAGGAATAAGAATGTACACGAGATGGATTGGATGAAAGCATAGGAATAAGAATGTACACGAGATGGATTGGATGAGTTCATAGGAATAAGAATGTACGCGAGATGGATTGGATGAGTGCATAGGAATAAGAATGTACACGAGATGGATTGGATGAGTGCATAGGAATAAGAATGTACGCGAGATGGATTGGATGAAAGCATAGGATTAAGAATGTACACGAGATGGATTGGATGAAGGCATAGGAATAAGAATGTACACGAGATGGATTGGATGAAGGCATAGGAATAAGAATGTACACGAGATGGATTGGATGAATCGTATCAGAACAAGAATATACAAGAGATGGATTGGATTAACGCATAGGAATAAGAATGTACACGAGATGGATTGGATTAACGCATAGGAATAAGAATATACACGAGATGGATTGGATGCATGGGTGTATCAGAATAAGAATGTACACGAGATGGATTGGATGAGTGCATAGGAATAAGAATGTACGCGAGATGGATTGGATGAGTGCATAGGAATAAGAATGTACACGAGATGGATTGGATGAGTGCATAGGAATAAGAATGTACGCGAGATGGATTGGATGAGTACATAGGAATAAGAATGTACACGAGATGGATTGGATGAGTGCATAGGAAGACGCATGTACACGAGATGGATTGGATGAGTGCATAGGAATAAGAATGTACACGAGATGGATTGGATGAGTGCATAGGAATAAGAATGTACACGAGATGGATTGGATGAAAGCATAGGAATAAGAATGTACACGAGATGGATTGGATGAGTTCATAGGAATAAGAATGTACGCGAGATGGATTGGATGAGTGCATAGGAATAAGAATGTACACGAGATGGATTGGATGAGTGCATAGGAATAAGAATGTACGCGAGATGGATTGGATGAAAGCATAGGATTAAGAATGTACACGAGATGGATTGGATGAGTTCATAGGAATAAGAATGTACGCGAGATGGATTGGATGAGTGCATAGGAATAAGAATGTACACGAGATGGATTGGATGAGTGCATAGGAATAAGAATGTACGCGAGATGGATTGGATGAAGGCATAGGAATAAGAATGTACACGAGATGGATTGGATGAGTTCATAGGAATAAGAATGTACACGAGATGGATTGGATGAGTGCATAGGAATAAGAATGTACGCGAGATGGATTGGATGAAAGCATAGAAATAAGAATGTACACGAGATGGATTGGATGAGTTCATAGGAATAAGAATGTACACGAGATGGATTGGATGAGTGCATAGGAAGACGCATGTACACGAGATGGATTGGATGAGTGCATAGGAAGACGCATGTACACGAGATGGATTGGATGAGTGCATAGGAAGACGCATGTACTCGAGATGGATTGGATGAGTTCATAGGAAGACGCATGTACACGAGATGGATTGGATGAGTGCATAGGAAGACGCATGTACACGAGATGGATTGGATGAGTGCATAGGAAGACGCATGTACTCGAGATGGATTGGATGAGTGCATAGGAAGACGCATGTACACGAGATGGATTGGATGAGTGCATAGGAATAAGAATGTACATGAGATGGATTGGATGAGTGCATAGGAAGACGCATGTACACGAGATGGATTGGATGAGTGCATAGGAAGACGCATGTACACGAGATGGATTGGATGAGTGCATAGGAATAAGAATGTACATGAGATGGATTGGATGAGTGCATAGGAATAAGAATGTACACGAGATGGATTGGATGAAGGCATAGGAATAAGAATGTACACGAGATGGATTGGATGAATCGTATCAGAACAAGAATATACACGAGATGGATTGGATGCATGGGTGTATCAGAATAAGAATGTACACGAGATGGATTTGATGGGCGTGATAGGAATAAGAATGTACTCGAGATGGATTGGATGAAAGCATTTATCAAAAACATAAAAGGTGCCGATTAATTAGCAGCAGACAAAAACGTATTTCACAACTAGCCGTTGGAATGTCCGAGTTCGCAGAAAGATGAAATCCGCAGTAATCATGGCTGCATTTATTATTCTTGTGATTTATAATAAAAATATAATATTCATTGATTGGATTTTCTCGAATTTTACAAACGTTACAACTCTATACACATTTAGGTGTGCGTAATTGGCGTAGAATTTTGCTTCTATAATTCACTTTTACCCATATTTGCAAATGATTGAAAGATTTTTTATGACAAGAAATGTTAGATAAACCTTAGATCTATTGTTTGAAATAGTATACTATTTGCACCATTCCCTTTCACGCTCGTCTATTAAGAATGGGAGTGATGACGACCGTGGAACCGTACCAATCACTAAGATGTCCGAAAGGTTACCCCCAACAAGGACCAGTCCCATTCTCAAAACTAAAACCCCAAACTAACCAAAACTAGACAAAATAGTTTCTTATTGTATTCTGATTTCCAATATACAATTGAGCTCCGAAGTTCAGTCCGATAAATAAGAGCTAAGCAGATAACGAAGGTGGAAAAGCGGTAACAAAGTTTTTTAAAGCATTCAGGTCTGAGTAGTAAGACGTGACGGACTCCACTGACTGAAGGTCCACCCGGGCGCACGACGTTGGCCAGCTTAATGTAATAGGATGCTGTTCGGGGATTGCATCATCCAACATGAGACATGGCGTCTGCCAATTGAGCAACGTAAGAAGCACTTATGCGAGAATTCCCGGCTGCCATCCCCTGGGTAAAAATGGGAGAGCCATCAAGTTTTTCCCAGCCCGGCCGAGTTCTTTCAACCAACAAGGGGAAGAAAGAGGGCGTGTTTTCCCATTCAGGAAAGTGGTATGTTAAACTTGGATGGTTCACTGAAAGCTGTCCAGTAATAAGTAAATAGGTACTGATACGTAAGAGGGCTGGGAGGAGAGAAGAAACCCAGGGGATGGCAGCCTGAGCGTCAGTAATCCGACTAGGGAATTAGGCTCCCTTTCAGACTGCCATGGGGGGGGGGGGGGGGGGGGGGGGGGGATGGGTGTACGAAACAGCCTTACCTAACTAAAAAGAAAGCCGATTTCAATAAATGAGTTTTAAAACTTGATGTAAGGCAGCATTGACACGGCTCGGTGATAGATGTTATATAAACTAAGAATCTTACTAAGGCACGAGTGTAAAAAACAATCTAAACAATGTCTGAAGAGATCCAATCATACGAGATGAAAGAACCTGACAAAAATTAACAGCGTCACAGCAAAATACATATAAATATCAAACTACCGCTATTCAGTCGGCGTGAAGAGAGAATGACAAAACTCAGAGCAACTTGACAAAATTTTACTGATGAGGCAAAGAAAAGTGTCCAATTTAAGATACAAAATCGACGCACTATATAAGGGTCAATGCAACTCGGCAAATTAAATTTGCGAGGCAAAACCAAAATAAAAGCACTCTACAAACTTAAATCTGCGAGGCGAGAGCCGGCACTAAATTCTGAGCACCTTCATCAAATTATATTCGCGAAGAAAACATTGAAATAAAAGCACTCTACAAACTAAATTTGTGAGGCTAGAGCCGCAAAGCAGAGGACAACTCCGCAAATTACATTTCCGAGGCCAACACTGGAATAAAACTGCTCAAACAAATCAAGTTTTTGAGGTGAGAGCCGGCAAAACTCAGAAAATTCGACAAAATTACATTTTTGAGGTCAACACTGAAATAAAAGCACTCAACAAACTAAGTGTGTGAGGCGAGAAGTGGCAAAACTCAGAACAATTGACAAAATTACATTTTTGAGGCCAACACTGAAATAAAAGCACTCAACAAACCAAGTCCGTGAGGCGAGAGGTGGCAAAACTCAGAACAATTCGACAAAATTACCGTTTTTTGAGGCCAATGTTGAAATCAAAGCACTAAACAAACCAAGTTTGTGAGGCGAAAAAACCGGCAAAACTCAGAGTAAGTCGACAAAATACTCCTTTAGGCCACTATTGAATAAAAGCACTCAACAAACCAAGTTTGTGAGGCGAAAGGTGGCAAAACTCAGAACAATTCCACCAAATTACACTTTTCAGGCCAACCCTGGAATAAAAGCACTCAACAAACCAAGTTTGCGAGGCGAATGGTGGCAAAACTCAGAACAATTCCACCAAATTACACTTTTCAGGCCAACACTGAGATAAAAGCACTCAACAAACCAAGTTTGTGAGGCGAAAGGTGGCAAAACTCAGAACAATTCCACCAAATTACACTTTTGAGGCCAACACTGGAATAAAAGCACTCAACAAACCAAGTTTGTGAGGCGAATGGTGGCAAAACTCAGAACAAATTCCACCAAATTACACTTTTGAGGCCAACACTGGAATAAAAGCACTCAACAAACCAAGTTTGTGAGGCGAATGGTGGCAAAACTCAGAACAAATTCCACCAAATTACACTTTTGAGGCCAACACTGAGATAAAAGCACTCAACAAACCAAGTTTGTGAGGCGAATGGTGGCAAAACTCAGAACAATTCCACCAAATTCCACTTTTCAGGCCAACACTGGAATAAAAGCACTCAACAAACCAAGTTTGCGAGGCGAATGGTGGCAAAACTCAGAACAAATTCCACCAAATTCCACTTTTCAGGCCAACACTGAAATAAAAGCATTCCACAAGCCAAGTATATGAGGCGAGAGCTAGCAAAAGTCAACAAAATTACATTTGCGGGGCAAACATACTGAATCAAACTTGAACAAACATGAACGAACGGCGCTAAAACCAAAACTAGATATTGCAATATATATACCTCTTGCGGCTGTTCTTGAATTTGAGGTTTAGCGGCTTGGGCTGCCGCGACATTATCAGCGGGAACTTGTTCCATATTAGCTTGGAGAGCAGTTTTAACGACCAGCTAGAAGAGTGGCTTCTGGTGTGAAGTGCGAGGTTCACCTCGTGGGTCTTCTTATTTATACTCGCTCAGAAAGGGACTGGTGCGAATAGCACGTGCGTCTGTCATGACTGTGAGGATTTTACCATTTATTAATAAATATTAATAGAAACAACAAAAACACCATTTTTTTCATACAATGTCATATTTTATTCCATTATTTGATGTAAGATTTATGCCTCACAGTATCCCGAGTTATAATTACTATCGTCGTACCAATTGGGGACCAATGTCCAACCGTAGCAGTAACACGTTCCACCAACTTCAACGTACGACGAGAAAGCAACACAGTTGGGCCATTCTTGAATACCAGGGACCCCTTGCTTACAGTAACGATGGCAGGTATCTTTACATCTAAAGAGCTGGAATTGAGGAACAGTTGAGGTGTACTTGTAGTTGTTAGAAGATGCTGTCTTGCCAGCAACATTACGAATATTGGCACCAGAACTGCATGGTACTGGTCCGCCATTCACTGGAAAAGGACAAACAAGTACAGTTAGGGCTGCATGCATGATTCGCACCGTAACATTAACATAAGAACTATGCCTTAGTGGCGAATCCAGGATTTTAGAATAGGGGTGTTCCACACATAGAAGATTGGGGCGAGAGTAGCCGCATGTAGCCCAAGAGCAGGGAAAAGAGATTCCAGTCAGTGTATTGTCGTTACAAAGGGGGGTTCCATGAGAAATTCACACTATTTCACGATAATCACCTACAGCGTTTTAGAAATGAGAAATGAACAGTTTTTCTTCAAAAAATGTTGGTACGTTATTTTAATTTTTGAACTTGTGTATCAATTCTAAAACAATTATCTAAAACAATTGACCCGTCTCGGTTATTACTCACCGATATTCACTTCGTCTTCGGCGAATAATTGTTTTAATCAAAATTAATTCACACTCTTTTGAAAGGTAGAAACTCTTTGGAAATCAGTGTTTTCGTGTTTTTGTGTGTGTGTGCATGTGTGTTTATATGATAGAAAGAAAATTACACGGTGGCTTGAAGATGTGAAGTTTATCTCGCGTGTTTAAAACTGGGTTTACCCTTAGGCATATTATACAAAATTTAATGCTGATTCAAATAGAACAAAGAAAAATGGCTCGTTTCTGGGATAATGTACTTTGAATAGTACCCACTCTTCAAGTTTTCGACCGGAAAATGCCAAAAACTTGGCCTTGCACGATTTAAAGGAGGATGCTGAAAGGAGTGGGCTGAATGAAGCGGTCCTATATTTAATTTTGATATCATATTATCATATCGAGATCATTATTGCAGGACAAATAACTTTTGGGATTCGAATACTGCTATTGAAAACAGTCTTTATTTGTACTTGTGTTATTTATCTTTTTAACGGCATGCAAAATGTACGTCAACATCATCATCATATATAAGCAATCATTATCATCATCACCACCACCACCCTCACCGTCACTATCATCATAATAATCATTACCATCATCATAGTTAGTATTATTATCATTATCATCACCATCATTACCACCAACCATCATCAGCTTAAATGCTATCATCATCATCATATTTCGTCATCAACATCACTTTTCTTAAATCGCCGTTATGTCATGTCATGCCATATAAATTCCTTTACCTTTTGCCACAGCGACAACCAACAGTAAAGCGACAAAAACTTGGAGTTCCATGTTAACTCTAAAATAAATTAGAACATAACCACAATTAATATTCCAATCACTAGTAATTAGTAATCAAATGGGCATTATTAGGTCGTTTCATTTTAAAGCGGTCAAGTGAATTTGTTCAAAGTTTGGCCCACTTTTGGCCTATCTTTGCCTTCTGAAAGCTCGGCTGTTCCTCAGAAAATATTCCAATTCTTTTCACATGGTTTCATAGATCATCATTTCCGCTTTGAAAAAATGTGTTTTATGTTCATAAAAAATAATTTATTTTACTTTTATAGATATTTGAAGTAAAGACATTTTCAAGTTGTGTTCGAAGCCGTAATTTTGGTAGTTTTCATAAGTGTTTTTCCCATACAAGAGTTCTGATTTCCTCACAACTATCTATACCAAAATGAAGTGAGAGAGCAGTTATTTAACCACAATAAAAAATATTTGTGGGCACTATATGTTTTGGCCACAAAATATCGCCTTAAAATGCAAGAAATATCCGAAAATCAACAATTTCATATACATCATTTCATTTCGTGTACATCAATATTAGATGGGTTTTACATCATTAAAAACCCAGTTAACTGGTTGAAATGTATTATCAGAATAAAGCACAATGCAAATCCATCGATCAAAATGTGATTTTACGTGAGATATTGCAAATAAACAAGTTTTTAAAACAGCGCGTAACTCGTATACTCATCCCTACCCCCACGGGATATGATTATTGTCCAAAAGTCTAAATTTTACAAGAAAAAAAGCATTTTATATCTTCGATATTAAAGGACGATACGGTGAAAAAGTAATACATTTTCGGAATAATATAAAATAATTTATATCTCAAATTTCAAATCTCAAATCAACTTCGATTCTTTTGCGATACTAAAGGCATTTTCTCATCCACAGGACGTTAAAAAATATAGTTAAAATGAAAAACCTCCCTCTTGGTAAATATTTTTTGCAAAATCGAGGCTTTCAACTGATCATAGACCGTTGGGATGGAGGCGAGTAAGGGTCATTATTGCAAACTTGCATAGAGAGGAGAAACCAACAACGCATGAAACATAAAACAGACAGACCTTAAATTAACTAAAATGGATAGAAATTGAATTCATACTGACTCTAGATCTCGCACTGTCAAGTACATCAAAAAAGACTTCAAAGCCATTGCTATGCAACATAGTGGCACACCCTTTGGATTATCGATGCATGGCGTGTTCTTATACCGTTCGATTGAACACTTCTGAGCTTATCCAACATCCATAAATTTTAAGTGCTCCAAAAATCGAGGTTAAGTTGACCCAGTAACGATAGTCATGTTTGACAGTAGTATTTATTTTGTTTGAAATAATCAAAGAACGTACGTAGCATCACGTCGTCTTAAGGATCAGTTAACTATATTATATTGATCGATGCGCTATGATTTTAAAGCAATCTACATCGGTTAGCCAGCAATAAATGGTTAATATAGGCACTGTATTTCGTGTAAAATAATACAATTTTGTACGTAATCTATATATATATTGAATTTAGAGTACTTGACGAACATTCTTTTGCCTTCTGCATTTCGGAACAAAGTTAATTGCTGTAAGTTGTAACAAATATCACATCAAAAGCATTGCAAATAGCATAGAAATGGATCGAAAAACAGATCAAAAACGTTTTCAGTAATTATTAGAATTATATCTGATAAATTATTATCAAAGACAGTTAAATTATCTTCCCATTACCTTGATTACCAATGTTGACTTCAATTTCTTTCGTTGCTTGCGTTGTTCAGTGAACTACTAAGCAAAAGCCTGTCAATCCCTCATATATATAGATGGCTCCAACCATTCCCAGGGGTGCATTGAACAAAAGAAACGGCAGCCATGCTGTTGGTCTTGACAAAAGAAAACCATCACCGTGACTGGTGGTACTTTTGATCAATTCGCTATCCTGCATGGAATGGTTGGAATCCACCTATAGTCAAAGTCTGTTTATCCGGGTAAATAATCCATTAATCTTCAAAGTTTCTGCACAATGGTTTTAGAAGAAATCCCGCTTTTAATAATAAGACTTAGAAACAAAAGACCTGGAAAAGTCCATTGTAAATGAATGGACTGGACTCGCTGAGTTGGAACATACAAATCCCCAAAACTAGATTAGCGACGTGACAGGGCTTAAGGAAAGCTCCAATTAGTTTCATTAATGAAGTAATTTGAAATCATAATTCATTATGTAGTCACGGAATGGGCAGGGGAGGGGTACTTCTAGATGAGTTCTTTTTAGCCGCTCTCGTCACAGACATGGTACTGTACATGTCTAAATCAGGTCCATGTCTTTGACGGGAACTAGCTGCTCAAAACCACACCTCGTCTGCGCAGCAAAATGCATTGCAAGTAGTTATCCCCCCCCAACCGGCGCACTTGCGAGGGGAGGGGTGGTCCAAGCTGAGAAATAGTTTAGGGGATTAAATGAGTGGAATGTATGCTAGTTTGGTCAAAGTACAAATAGGTTGAATTCCAAACATTCTCGCGGGAAAATAAACTATTTGAAATACGAACCAACATCATTAGTATCGCATGGGCCGAGACATCATTAGTATCGCATGGGCCGAGAAAAGTTTTATAACCAAGTGTTACTGAGAAATCTTAGTAAATACTTGGATACATACTGTGGAATGTATGAAAGAATACCATTAAGAATGTTAGGGGAGGGGTGGTCTTGAAATGAGAAATACTTTAGAGGATGAAAGGAATGTAGGATAGAGGTCAAAGTACGAAAAGAGTGAATTCCAAACATTCTCGTGGGAAGAAAAAAATATTTTGAAATATTATGTGATGTCATTAGAATAGTTAAAGACAAATAAAATAAATTACGATACGACAGTTCGATTAGTCCCAGTTGCACTCCGATAGTTCAGAGTAAGGACAAAAATTAGCGAACATGTCTTCTGGAAAAGCAATAAACCTAGGAGTCCGAGGATACGTTATTTTCGTGAAGGAGTTTCGAAATGAGAAGAAAATATATTTTCGCAAGCAAAAGAAAGATGTATCAAGTGGCAAAACTGTTCTTACCAATTCAGGAATGTCTTTGACGTTGGACGAATGGACAACACTAAAGTCGGCAATTAGAGCAATAGATATGGAACTGCAGAAGGTAACCAGCATGGAAGAGTCACCGGAGTCGGTGTCCAAAGACGAGTCACAATTCTTAACTCAGTCTCAGAATACCAATGTTCATCAGAAGCCTCCATTTTCCGGATCATTTCAAATCCTTCAGCACAATGGCAATGCGCAAAATTACGAGGAACAGGAAAAAGACTATTTACCTAGAACTTTCACCACTTCTGAATTAAACTCTATTTTTGAAGCTCTCGGTCCGGAAATGGAACTGACAGGGGAACAGCAAGGGTTGGCTGTGCAGCACCAGGTACCCAGCTGGGGATCTGAAATGTACTGATATGTACTGATATTCAAAAACACAGAAAGCATAAAATAAAATAAAATTTGTTTCTGTAATACTATAGCTTTTATTAAAAAGTAAAATAAAGTAATGAGATTGTTACAATGCAAATGTTTGGTCTCTTAGTAATCAATGTACATGTTCGATATAAATTCTAGCTAGCTCCAACAGGGCATAAATTATTGTGTTGACAGGCACCATTATTTGCACTTAAGCCGGTTATTATCCCGGCTTAATAAGTCCACTACAGTTTGTCTGTGATAACTATTATTCCTTGGTGTAGATTCTTATTCCATGTCTTCTGCTGTATCTTGTGTTTGTAACTCTTGGACAGCGAATAAATTGTTCAAGAGAAATTTACGATGATCAATAGCAACCTGGGTTGCTTCCATCCAGTCGTAATCCCCCTTGTCTAGTAAATCTTGTCGGGTTCTCATTATTTTACGATAATAAGGATCTTTTTTAAACGCGTGAATCCATTTTAATTTTTCAAACAATACGTTTCTCAGTTCATTCCTAAATATGGATATCATCTTATTGTACGCATGCACTTCTGCCCATTCTTTAGATTCGCCTCTTTCCATGTATTCGTTTTCTAGAGCTTCTAGTTCCGTTTCGTGACGATCCACGGCTTCGTTTATCAACGGTGACCAGCAGTCATCTGAAGGCTGGTTTTCATCATCATCATCCTCATCATCTTCAGTATCATTTGACTCTGATTCACTCGTGTCTAGATCTTCCTCGACACTACTTGCAATTTCATCTTCGCTTGAAGTTTCTTCGTCGTATCTTGAATCATTTTCTTCGACAGCGTTCATTTTGCAAATTTGATCGTCTAAATGACGTCTTAGATTATAACCTCTGGAAAAGGTTTTGCCACAGTAATAGCACTGCTTAGATGACGACATGTGTCTCTTGTACTGAATGTTAAGTGAAATGATCTTCCTGGAAAGCTCCCCGCAATTTATGTCCTTCCTTCCTTCCTTTTAAAACTTCTCACAGACTCGTGCTCTGCTCCTGACCTGCTGATAACTGCTCCCTGGTAGTGCTCCTCACTTGCTCCTCATGATCACTGCTCCCCGGTAGTGCTCCTCACTTGCTCCTCACTGCTCCCTGGTAGTGCTCCTTTGCTCGGCACATAAAGGTCAACCATGCGTAGACTATCGGACCAAATGCATGAACAAGTCCAGAAATTACCCTTACAATATGGACATGGAGCATTATATTCAGGACAAATCATACAGCGAGGAGCTACAGCGAGGTATTTCTACACGGTATGAGCAGCTCCTCGCTGTATGAGCAGTTATCAGCAGGTCAGGAGCAGAGCACGAGTCTGTGAGAAGTTTTAAAAGGAAGGAAGGATAGACATAAATTGCGGGGAGCTTTCCAGGAAGATCATTTCACTTAACATTCAGTACAAGAGACACATGTCGTCATCTAAGCAGTGCTATTACTGTGGCAAAACCTTTTCCAGAGGTTATAATCTAAGACGTCATTTAGACGATCAAATTTGCAAAATGAACGCTGTCGAAGAAAATGATTCAAGATACGACGAAGAAACTTCAAGCGAAGATGAAATTGCAAGTAGTGTCGAGGAAGATCTAGACACGAGTGAATCAGAGTCAAATGATACTGAAGATGATGAGGATGATGATGATGAAAACCAGCCTTCAGATGACTGCTGGTCACCGTTGATAAACGAAGCCGTGGATCGTCACGAAACGGAACTAGAAGCTCTAGAAAACGAATACATGGAAAGAGGCGAATCTAAAGAATGGGCAGAAGTGCATGCGTACAATAAGATGATATCCATATTTAGGAATGAACTGAGAAACGTATTGTTTGAAAAATTAAAATGGATTCACGCGTTTAAAAAAGATCCTTATTATCGTAAAATAATGAGAACCCGACAAGATTTACTAGACAAGGGGGATTACGACTGGATGGAAGCAACCCAGGTTGCTATTGATCATCGTAAATTTCTCTTGAACAATTTATTCGCTGTCCAAGAGTTACAAACACAAGATACAGCAGAAGACATGGAATAAGAATCTACACCAAGGAATAATAGTTATCACAGACAAACTGTAGTGGACTTATTAAGCCGGGATAATAACCGGCTTAAGTGCAAATAATGGTGCCTGTCAACACAATAATTTATGCCCTGTTGGAGCTAGCTAGAATTTATATCGAACATGTACATTGATTACTAAGAGACCAAACATTTGCATTGTAACAATCTCATTACTTTATTTTACTTTTTAATAAAAGCTATAGTATTACAGAAACAAATTTTATTTTATTTTATGCTTTCTGTGTTTTTGAATATCAGTACATATCAGTACATTTCAGATCCCCAGCTGGGTACCTGGTGCTGCACAGCCAACCCTTGCTGTTCCCCTGTCAGTTCCATTTCCGGACCGAGAGCTTCAAAAATAGAGTTTAATTCAGAAGTGGTGAAAGTTCTAGGTAAATAGTCTTTTTCCTGTTCCTCGTAATTTTGCGCATTGCCATTGTGCTGAAGGATTTGAAATGATCCGGAAAATGGAGGCTTCTGATGAACATTGGTATTCTGAGACTGAGTTAAGAATTGTGACTCGTCTTTGGACACCGACTCCGGTGACTCTTCCATGCTGGTTACCTTCTGCAGTTCCATATCTATTGCTCTAATTGCCGACTTTAGTGTTGTCCATTCGTCCAACGTCAAAGACATTCCTGAATTGGTAAGAACAGTTTTGCCACTTGATACATCTTTCTTTTGCTTGCGAAAATATATTTTCTTCTCATTTCGAAACTCCTTCACGAAAATAACGTATCCTCGGACTCCTAGGTTTATTGCTTTTCCAGAAGACATGTTCGCTAATTTTTGTCCTTACTCTGAACTATCGGAGTGCAACTGGGACTAATCGAACTGTCGTATCGTAATTTATTTTATTTGTCTTTAACTATTCTAATGACATCACATAATATTTCAAAATATTTTTTTCTTCCCACGAGAATGTTTGGAATTCACTCTTTTCGTACTTTGACCTCTATCCTACATTCCTTTCATCCTCTAAAGTATTTCTCATTTCAAGACCACCCCTCCCCTAACATTCTTAATGGTATTCTTTCATACATTCCACAGTATGTATCCAAGTATTTACTAAGATTTCTCAGTAACACTTGGTTATAAAACTTTTCTCGGCCCATGCGATACTAATGATGTCTCGGCCCATGCGATACTAATGATGTTGGTTCGTATTTCAAATAGTTTATTTTCCCGCGAGAATGTTTGGAATTCAACCTATTTGTACTTTGACCAAACTAGCATACATTCCACTCATTTAATCCCCTAAACTATTTCTCAGCTTGGACCACCCCTCCCCTCGCAAGTGCGCCGGTTGGGGGGGGGGGGGGGGGGGGGATAACTACTATTGCAGGCGCCACCTACAGATTAGCGAAAATTATTTGGTAGACTTATCTAGATCTGTAGTGAGTGTCTCATTGTGAGAATAATTTGCATACTCTTAACTCATTCACTCACTCGTTTCGTGATTCTAGTGCATACAATGTATTATATACAAGCAATGAGCACAACAACGCATTCATTTTATTTTATTTTATTTATTATTTTATTCATGACATTTACGGTAGATGACAAAAACCGAAGCAATTCAAGGATTATTGCAGGTTTTTTTAACATTCTTTAATGGTTTGATTTGAATGATGTTCATACAGATACCAAGGCTGAATTCCAGCCAATATTCAATCCAATTATAATCCCCTATTATGCTATTTAACAATACGATCGTTGAAGGGGAGAGAAGAGATTAGCAAGGGAAAAACAACAAAGCCACTTCACTGTGAAATGCTGCAAACCGTACTATAAAGTCAAGCCCAAAAGGCATGAGTTTATTTTCCAGTATTTGCAAAGCGATGTAGCCCACATATAGTAGTGTATTGCTTTTTGCCAGTGAAAGAATCCCTCAAAATCAAACATCACCCATTAAAAAGGTGTAGTTCTGCCGAGTGTTAAATTATCAATAATATTATTGCTCATTATCACTACTGTATAAAAACCGGGAGGAGGGGGAGGGGTAGGGGGAGGGGTGGAATTATCTAGATTCCAAGTAACATCCAGTACCCAGTGTATTCAGTGTGCATGATCAAAAATACTTTCTGGATCATTGTATACTCGATGCCCCATGCATGTTTTCGGGATTTAGTCTCTAAGACGCACAAATATGATATGAGCTCATCTATATATACAACATTACTAATAGGTGATTATTATTGGAGTGAATATTGGGTGTAATTCAGCCTTGGTATCTGTATGAACGTCATTCTAATTCATATGCTCGTTGGTGAAGTGACTTTGTTCTTTTGGCTTTGCTAATCTCTATTCTCCCCTTCAATGATTGTATTGTTAGTATAGCATACCAGGTGAATATTATTAGAGTGAATATTGGCTGTAATTCAGCCTTGATATCTGTATGAACATCACTGCCGATTCAAGTTCATATGCTCGTCGATGAAGTGACTTTGTTCTTTTGCCTTTGCTAATCTCTTCTCTCCCCATTGATGATCGTATTGTTAAAAAGCCATAATAGGGGATTATTAGATTTGATTAGTTTTGACAAAAGAGAGAAAACTGTAAATGTATTGGTCTCTTTAACTTGAAAAATGTTGTCACTTTGAAAGGTTAGATAATCAAGGAGTGAACAACCGTTTTCATTAAGAGGTATTTCCTCAGCAAGCTTAGGTCCTATGGTAGCGAAATGGTCGTTGAACGAATCACATATTTCCTGAGAGTCGATAATCGGAGAATCCATTATTTTTATTTCCTTTATGTATGAGTAAGATTGCTTTCTTGAAGTGAGTTCATTGATTATACTCCAAGTTTTCCTTAGATTTTTCTCATTTTCGTTAAAGGCAGTCTTATAATAAATTTCCTTAGCACGCTTGATTTCATTGTTCACAGAATTGCGAGCTGTTTTGAAAGCGGACCAGTCTTGCGGATTTTTAGATTGAATCACCTTGATTTTAAGAATGTCTCTTTGATGCATGAGTTATTTTAAATCGGCAGTTATCAAAGGCGATTTTGAATTTCTGACACACCTAGTATGCAATAGGGCATGTCTGTCAACAACATTATTAAATGTATTTTTCCAGAACTGCCACATTTGGTTTGAGTTGTCAAACGCTTTTATATTGTCCCAACCCTGTGAACTAATATCATTCCTAAAATTATCCGGATCAAATTTTTTGAAGTTGCTGTGTGTGACGGTCGAGTGACCTTTCATAAATAGACCAGTTGAGAGTTTGCAAAATGCATAAATTAAACTATGATCACTAATGCCGATGTGAGAGACACCAGAGCAAACAATCTTTTCAGGTTCATTAGTGAATATTAGATCAATAGTGGTAGAAGACGAATCGGTGATGCGAGTTGGTTCACTTATTAGTTGATGCAAGTTAAATACAGGGTCCGGAAGGGTATTCGCGGGATCCGGGAAACGGTTAAAATATACCGCGCGATGCGGGAAACTAGGAAAAAAATCTTACGTGATTCGGGATATTGGCATCGGCCGTGACTCGGGAATTGCCGAATTCAATGTCCGGGATGCGGGATTTTGATTTCTGATGGTCGGGAAAAACGTGAAAAGCAAAGAGGGTACTGAAATTGAGTCCACGCCAGCTCTTTTTTTTTATATCAAAAACAATATGTACACGTTCATACAGGGCAGGCTGTCACCCTGTCATATCGGGCCCATTCGTCTTATTAAGTCAAATTAAACTTTAAGTTGAAAAAAAGAGTTAAATGCGGGATTCGGGAAAGGATGGTAAAATGTCGCGGGATGCTGGATTTAGGGAAAAAAATAATTTCAATTATATTGACATAAATCCACACGTAGGATACCATAGGGAAATTACATTGGAAAACAAAGGCGCGCGCGAAAAAAAATGTTCTGGTGCATTTTTTACGGATTTTTTTGCTCGTTCGTATTATAGAGGACATTATCTTGACCTGGAATTTAAAAAATTAATCAAACGCGATTTTTTTCCGATTTTATTTTCACTTTTTACTTTTATCTAAATTGGGCTCCCTGTGGTTAGATCTCTCACATTGAGTGATGCAAATTTAAACCCGCGCATACTTGGTAAAGTTTCAGGCTGGATTGGATTGAGTCATGCAGAAATACTATTTGAAAATTCTAGCACATTTTTCTGTAAAAAGATTAGTCACGGTCATGCACAGTATGCCCAAAAAGGCTCCAACAAATCGAGGACAGTTATGCCAATTTCAAGATAGATGCTAGTCGACAAGATTTCATGTAGGGTACTGAGTGATCTTTACAAGGCTCTAAGTGTTCATATGAAAATGAAAGCACTTTCATCTCTGATAAAGATAGTCTCTTTTGTATTTTTTTTTTATAAAGACAAGAAGAAGCATTGGAGTGATCATGGCTGAAGGTGGAAAGTAGTTACAGTGTATTGTACAGTGTGCTTTGAGTTTTTGAATAAAAATAGAAAGTGAAAGCCAGTAACTTTGTAAGTTATTTTTTATTGATTCATCATCAAGCAGAGAATATGTTTATATTATGTCTATCTTCTTAGGATGGATTTAGACAAACATCTGACCAATGTCTGTGCTAAAGCAATGGTTTGTTGTCCATTAGAGGAACATGGATGTTTAGTGCAAGTTGAACGACAACATGTTGATAAACACGTACAAGAGAATATGGCTGCACACATGTCCTTACTAGGAAAAAAGTGTTCAGCGCTTACTAGGGTCAACCAGCTACTGAGAGATGAATTGAAGGCCATAAAGGTAGGTCAGTTTTTAGTTTCAAGTTTTTATTATCTTAAAACAGCTTTCTGCAAGTACATTATTTTATCATAATCTTTTTCATATGTCATTTATAGTGATAAAGTTTTGGTGAACATATGGCATGCATGATAATTAGCATTATTTGAGATTTGCCTGCAGGCTGGTGCTGTACAATAAAAAACTGAATAGCTGTTATTACAGATGTATTCAAATAAGATATTATTTTGTGGTACAAGTGAGGCTATCGGGTCGATACAATGCTTGTTTCATTTGCATCTCATTTGCATGCATCCGTAATAACAGCTATAATAATTGAGGACATTTGATAGCCATTTGTGACTAGTAATACATGGAAAGTCCTATTTCTTTGGCTAAAAGCATCCCGCTATGATCAACAACTATACAGACATGTTTATTTGATGAAGTTTGTTACAAGTTCCGCTGCTGAAGTAGACCTTGAATCCACTCCTGCAAAGTTGCAACATTGTGCGCAGCAGTTGCAGAGGTGGGAAGCTATGCCTTTGCGTTGTTGCATATTATGTAATGTTGCGCACAACAATTTGGTGTCTGAGAGTTTGATAAGTAAGCATGTAACTGTCAAATGAATAGGAATATACAAGGTCTAATGGTGGTCACAAGTTTCAATGTTTAAATTAATGACTGTACGCTTATGATATATATTTTGAAAATATCCACAGGAGGAATTCCATAATCAACTCTCGAGCACTTTTAGCTACACCTGGGTTGTACGCAACTATCCTAATCTGTCCAGGAACCACTCCAATGGCTCTTATAATAAAAGCATAACTTCTTCTAACTTCTGGTTGTGTGGCGATAATTGGAAAGGATGCAGGTATAACAGGGTTCTTATCACTGTATCTGTATGTATAAGGGCGAAGATGATTCACAGGCATTGAGTGATGAGGAGCCCAATATATGCAGCAACGAATTGGCAATCCCTTTCAGGTAGGCTTGCTTTGTCATCGAAAACATAGGAATATTTATTTGTGATTATATCTTATTCATATTTTTTGATTCTATTTTTAACAGCCTGACCGTGATCAGTTCCGGGGGGTACTACTTAAAATGGACTAAACGGGGATGCTCTGCCCGAAAGGGGTACTTTTTTCAGGCAAAGGGGTGGAAATTTGTGAGTTTTGGTACAACATTATAGTCTACCCGACGCCCGAAAAACGGCCCTAATTTTAAGACTGGTTTGCCACATGTACATGGCAACCCTGTAATTAACGCTCCACGAAATTAAAGTATTGGAAATTAGCGCGCGAGAATACTTCTAAATGAAGAAAATTAACGCGAAAGACAAGCCAAAATTGCCATTTAAATAAAATGAACCCGATGGACACAAATATAACTCATCTGAAAGTGAAAATGAAGAGCTTGTAGAATAGAAAACGAAAAGATAATTTCCGACAAATACTGAAACGTTGTTGTTCAGTTAAGTGACTAGCTGTTAATTTCAGTTTTAAATAAAAGTTTTTTCAAAAGTACATAACAGATAAAATTGCCAGAAATTCATGTCGTAAGAATTAACGTTCCACTTTATTAATGATATGGAAATTAACATTAAAAGAAATTAACACGACTTAAATTAACGCGATTTCTTGAAATTCCCGTTAATTTCATGAAGCGTTAATTACTGGGATACCTGTGGTATCACAGTCATAAAATGCCTTTGGTTTTTTTTTGTTTTTTTTTTTGTGTCTTCTCCGCGACAAAATGAACAAATTGCGCAATACTACCCAGAGGGTCATTGCGCCCTTACCCAAGAGTCCTTAGCGGGCATCTGCCACAGGGTTCCCGTCTATGAATCCGATTAATTAATATATGTCACCTGTCAATCAATGCCACTATGTTGCCAAGTAATTAACAGAGGGCGGAGCTAGCTTATCACGTGACATGTCATTTAATGTCTACGCATGCTCTATTTCGTTGACTGCTGTAATTCAAGACTGAGCTGAGTCAGAATTTTTAATTTATTCGTAAACAAGGATAATTCTAATCATGCAAACCAAGATTTCTAAAGAATTTTCATTTATCTTGGCAAATATCTAACTTTAATTGACTACTCGTGCTTTAACTCAGCTATTCAACGCAATATTGTCTGTAGTATCAGTACCAAGGTACAAATTAGCAAATAATTCTTGTGTTAAAGATCTCCAAGCTAAATTCAAACGGATAGGACGTCATGACTTCATTTGAGTTTTAGCGACCCGATTCTCGGATGCTATATTTAATGTTTTGACTCAACAACACTACTACAAATAAACATGAGGTACAAAGAAGTTTATTCGGACTTTCATTTTGATATTAAGAAAGAGTAATGATAATTATTCCATGTTAAATCGGCGAATAATTGTAACATATTCCATGTTTTAAAAATCGAACGCATGCCTTTTGACCCTCAGATTCATTCAACTCACGGCACTCGTTAAATATTTACGAACTGTCGACTGATTTACAAATACATACGAATACAAAATTATAAAATGTAATGCAATTCTGAGGGACGTTTTGAGCAATTATTTGCTCGTCTTACCGTTCTAAATGAAGGACTCAACTAGTAAACAAAATGCTGAGCTAAAGAAAACGTGTCTCCGTCAGCTCGCTTTGCCGACTTTCTGTCTGCGACTTAATTAAGTATGATAAAACTCGGACTGGAATCGGAAGGATATGGAAGTTGGACTTCAACAAAATGGGTATTTTCGGTGATTTAGTTTTTGATTTAACTTTTTTCCCCCAAAATAGCTTCATTGTACATTTATAGTAGGCAGTCTCTCACTGTCTTTTGAAAAACGACGGAAAGAGAAAACGAGGGCCTCGAGAGTACGATACATCATACTTATTTCATAATTGATCACTCTTTTTCCACAAAGTGTGGGTCAAGGGCACCCTAGGACCCTCCCCCTTCCCCTGCCCCTGGTCCCACCCGGTCCAGGTATCCCAGTGCACGCTGCAACCAGCGTCTAGTTTCCTATAATAAGGTAGTTGGTTTGAAATGTTCCATTGAAACCATTCTTGTCTCGGTTTCATCAACCGGTTTTTCTGGAAAAAATGGACTTTACCGGAAATACGTTACGATATGATAGCGCGCGCAATGGCTAAAGGGATTTCCCGCCAAAAACAAACTCAACTTGAGTCGAGAAGCTCTTCATTTTGCTGAGGTATTTCTGCTTAAAAAATCGTCTTTTTACAATTTTTGAGCTCAAATTTTCTCTAAAATAAGACATAAGATATTAATGAACCACAGCAGCTTGAGAAATGGGCTTCAAATCGGACCATTGTTTCAAAAAAGTCGACAAAAATCTTCATTGTCCGATTTGGTAAGTACGGCGTTGTTCGCTCGACATTTGTGGATAATTTAATTTGTAGTGAGCGCATTAGATCATATACTTTATAATGAATTTTTACGCTATAGAAACATTAAGTTATTATTATTATTATTATTATTATTATTATTATTATTATTATTATTATTATTAGTAATTTAAAACTCCGTTTTGAAGTATCCAATTATTAAAGAATAGACCATTTCACGGTTGTTGTCGCTCAACCTCAGCCTCGATAGTATGTAATATATTCTTTAGAATTTGACTACAGCTAATGGTAATTTACAGTGAGGACACTCGAACCATGAACACTTGATATTTTTATATTTTTTATTTTATGAACTTTCTACTGCTTCAAACCTTCTGAAAATGAAGCACTGAACTCAAATAATCTTATTGTTCAAAATAAATCATATTTCCAATCGATTCACACAAGGGATAAAAGAGGAAAAAAGTATGAAATGGTCTATTATCCGTTCTTTATCTTTATTAGTTGTTATAAAATATTTGAGATACTACGCGCGCTCTGATTGGCTGACTACCGTGTTTATATCAGAGGACAGAGACACGCTTAGCCTTTTGAGGGAAAAAAAAACCGAAAAATCACGGAAGAAAATGATTTGAATGTTAAAGTAGAGCCGTAATTTTGTTTCGAAGACTTTAATTTCCTAGGAAACAATTCATTAAACCAAAAATAAGTGACAGTGCAAAATAACTGAGTGTGAAAAAGTAAGATTTTCTCATCTATCAGAGGGAGAAATCCACTGCAATCACAGCTAAATACCAAGCTAAGTGGACATTGTGCATTTTTGAAAGCAAATACTATGCTATTATGATAAAATAATAAATTTAAACCTATGTTTTATTCATGAAAGCCTTGATTTTTATTTATGTTAAACGGCGTTTGGCGTAAAAGTCATCATTGCGAAAAGTTAAAACTCGGCGTACGAATCAACCACCATCAGCTTCAAAAACAAGAAGATATATTTAAAAAAGTTATTTTTAAAAGAACTTATGGTGATTTTTAACAGCTTAGCGAAAAGAAAACGGTATTCTGACTGAGTTTCACTTAATGAATGACGAAGAGCTTGACAAAAAACTGAGAATATTTTACGGCGAAGCTAAAACAAGGAAGGCAAGGAATAGAGTCGATCTTTGCTGCTAAAAATTCACTACTGCATTGAAAAATCTCAATAATCCCCCGTAAAACAGATGTAGTCAGATAAATTCAAATCCATCTTTTAGTTTATCGAATCAGATGTTAAATGCAGAGATCAGGAGCATCAAGGACTGAGAAAAGAAGAAAATGTAAAGCACAAAAATCCTATGAATTTACCAACCTGAAAAAATTCGTCTCCAAACAATTCACAAGGCCTTACTATCAGAAATGTGTGGCTTATGTCACTCTTTATTGTCATGTAAACGAAGTAGAAAAAGACAGCGAGAGCTCAGAAAAAAAGCTTTTTCCCAGTTTTTCCTCTAAGCTTTTTATATTCTTGTAAAATAAATAAACTTACGGTCCTTGTAGCTTGTGAACATCAGCCAAAGCGTACACCACGAGCTGAAAGATTTCCTGTTCAAACCTTACCTCATCTGTTTAATCTTATAAAAACACGTCTTCAATTCATTTTCAGTACATCTTCTACTTTGCAGTAGTTTCATTAACATTTCAGAACATTTCTCGCCGTGATTTTGAAAGAGTTTTCAATGATTTTGCCTCGTTAAATTCCATTTCTGTACTAAGCTGTCAATGAAACTTTTGTCATGCGTACAAGAATTGTTTTTGATACTAAGTTGGGAGAATTTCAATTTCATCAGCTTATTGTTGTAAAAAAGTTCAAAATATTTTATAAAAGCAATATAAAACGTCCGCTTGTGTCTATATACTGTGATATAAACACTCTGGGAGCTGTAGAGCACTCGAGAAGTCAAAGAAACACTCGGCTGCGCCTCGTGTTTCTCTACGACTTCTCTCTTGCTCTACAGCTCCCAGCGTGTTTATATCACAGTATATAGACACGCGCGCCGTTTTATATTCCTTAATTAATTGAGTCTATTGTATTTTTTGTTACTTTGTATTGCAAGGAAATGATTTAAGGTGACTGGCTACTTTTGGAAAAAAGATTAAACCTTTTTTTAAACTACGATTTTTTAAAGTGAAATTAAATGCTTTTTCCCCGGGGGGGGGGGGGGGGTACTCCCTGTAATGGACTATACGGGGATGCTCTGCCCAAAAGTGGTACTTTTTTTCAGGCCGCACATATAGGAAAGGGGTGGAAATTTGTGAGTTTTGGTATAGAAAGGGGTATGTTTTCTTCAATGGTATATGAAAGGGGTACCTTTTTGCTGAAATTTGGTATAGAAAAGGGTAAGGGGTCGAGAGTCTGGGTGGAGCATCCCTGTATGAAACGACCCGAAGTACCCCCCCTGTGGCTTTTTCCGAATATGAAAAGAAAAATGGGGTGTCCCTTTGACTCAACATATAGCCAAAATTTGACCCAACATTTGTAGGGAAGGATTTGTTTGTATGGATGACGATCTCTCTTGTTTGAATACCTGTATGCTATGAAGTTTTACCGTTGTACCTTGCAACGCTGTCACCGCTCCCTTACCCATTGACAGAAAGAAAGAAAGAAAGAAAGAAAGAAAGAAAGAAAGAAATGGAATCGAAGCCATTTCGGCGCCATTTAAAGGCACTTATTTGTTGCCGAAGAATCTTCATGAATCAAGTTGACGCCAGAAATGAAGAACAATAAAAGAAAGTCCGCAATAAAGATGAAATATCTTACTTAACAGGGTTCGCACAAGGAATTTGGTTTTCCCTTTTTTCTGGTAGAAAGCAAGTCAAGTCGCCTTTTTTGCGAGCTGACCTCATCCCAAATAACTCCTGAAATACTTTCCTGTCATATCGATCCCCCCCGGTCATCCCTGTCATGCATGTGCATGTCGATTTATCGCAATTAAGTTTTACACATAAAGTACCGGAAACGATGTATTTTTTGCTTGTAAATTTCAAACCCACAAAGCTCATGATCTTTAAGAAAAATGTGAAAATCTGCTTAAAACACTTCTATATACCGTAGTTGATTAAAACTTACTTCCTTGAGATCTAGAAGATGTCTTAAGTAAATGATAATTTTATTGGTTGAATTGATTGGATTTTTTGAAGTTCAGATGTTCACTGATGAAAGAACGAGGTTTTTTCCCTGAAATATGAGAAAAACAGAAATAAACAAAAAGTTTACTCTGCATCCAAATTAAAGACCACCCGTGCCTGTCGATTTGCATTAATTTTTTTCTTTTGAAAAAAAAAAAACCATTAAGTTCATGAATCGATATCAAGCTGCGAAAATGTATCAGATGGCCCAGGTGTGACAAAAAAGAAAAAGAGAAAAATCTGCACTAATAGTTACCAAGATATTCAAAAGTCAATAAGGAAGTTTCCTCTTATTATTAGCCATTTCGAAATTGAAGAAAAAACTGGGTGGAGTTGGAATTAAGGTGGGTTGTGGGACTGTTTTACTCCCCTAAAACAGCTTAAAAATTGGACAACCCTTTACATGTCAGTGAAGTTGCTAGTTGGTCTCTCCTTTGGCATCAAACACAAACTTCTGGCTCGGGAGACTGAGTAGTCAATTTTTGTTCTGCGAAATACAGGCTGGCTTAGCCCTAATGACACAAGGCCTCCCTATCCCCCACCATCCCCATCTCAGTTCACATGCAGTCCGACTCCCTACTGCGTGCCATATCTAAGAACATGGTCATGCAAGCCCATAATTACAAGACGTACACTAAGATACTGTTTCTCTCAAAGGTTTTATCAACTGAACATGCAGTAATGATGGACTGGAAAGTTCAAAGAATCGCTAAGTGGTTCAAAGAAACACTGAAACGTACACAAAACACTAATGGTTAGTCTTTGATGCTTGAACATTTGGTCATGAATAGACGCCCGTAGGGTTTATCAGCCTTTTCATACTTGCTGTGTACTAATGACTTGTAACAGCATGTTAGACTGTAAATGTTCACAAGTTAACTTTATAAACACAGGTAGAATTCCTACAGCTGCAGTTGTTTGATAGTCGCGCGGTGTGCAGAACAGCGAAACACTCTGGTAGCTAAAAAAAAAAACTATTTTACGTAGTATCGTAATTCGTATAAGGTATGTAGTTTGGTTGTCTCTTGTATTTGTTGTTGCTGCAATTTTTTATTAGTTTATCTAGTTTTAATTTACGATTCGTCAGTGGGTGAATTTCTCTCTCTCTCTCTCTCTCTCTCTCTCTCTCTCTCTCTCTCTCTCTCTCTCATAATTCTCAGATATTTCAGTGAAATGGTTTGAGTCCTATTTGGCAAATCAAAAACAAAGATGCAGTATTAACAACACCTTGTCAACTAAAATGTAAAAAGTGTAAAATTCTCGAATGTAAGAATGTATGCAGACGACACGAGTCTCACGACCCGTGGTGAATCACAGAAATCATTAATTAGCCACGCCAACTATGACATCTCTGGCATATCAAATTGGTTGAAGGCGAATAAGCTGAGTCTAAATGCTTCAAAGACTGAACATATGTTTATTGCGTCCGATGATAAATTAAAACAGATAAGTTCAAAAGCACATGTATACATCGACGGCAAACAAATAAAACGTGTCTCATCATCTAAATCCCTTGGGGTTGTGATCGATGAACGCCTCTCCTGGGCTGACCATGTTGATTATATGACTAAGAAAATATCATCAGTGTTGTCTGGCCTTAGGAGGGTGCGTGATCACATTCCTCAGGAGATAGCAATAGCAATTTATAAATCACTAATTACTCCTTGGTTCGACTACTGCGATGTGGTTTGGGATAACCTCCCAAAAACATCAGCAGAAAGAATACAAAAACTACAAAATCGAGCCGCCCGTATTATAACGAGAAGTGGCTAGGACGTAAGATCAAAAGATATACTTGAGAACCTTGGATGGGAAAACCTTAAGACGAGGCGAATTAAACACAAGGCTACTGTAATGTTCAAAACAATGAATGCTCTTGCCCCCCAAAGTTTGAGAAAACTCTTTAAAACTAATGAAAACACGTATCATTTACGTGGAAGGGAAAATAATTTAGTATTACCCAAACCAAAAACAAATTACCTGAAAAAAGCTTTCTCCTATGAAGGTGCAAGAGCATGGAACTCACTACCCTATGAAATAAAATCAGCCAATAATATAAGAGAGTTTAGGAGAGAACTTTCGTCTGCTGAACTCTAATAGTAATTAGTAATATATGATTTTATTTTTGTTAATATGTAAACTCGATTTTCATGAAAAACAATTTTATATTGATGACAAGTTTATTATAGTTTTCGAGTATAAATAAAGTATTCATTCATTCATTCATTCATTCATTCATTCATTCATTCATTCATTCATTCATTCATTCATTCATTCATTCATTCATTCATTCATTCATTCATTCATTCATTCATTCATTCATTCATTCATTCATTCATTCATTCATTCATTATTCTCAGTACCTCGTAGTTAGTTTTTGATTGTGTTAAAGGGTGTTGGGTATCTCTTTCATCTTTTTCATCTCTCTGCAAAACCTACTGGTCAATTAATTCGGCTTAATTCTAATTCGATCTGTGAGTCAGCCGTGCCCTAACTCATATCTGTCAGCACACATGTTTGATCAACCCGTTTTTTAGGGTTCAATCTGTGAGTAATCCGTGCTCTTACTTCGAACATCCAAAAGGGTGTTTAATGGTGGAATACAAAAAATTGAAGGTTTTCTTTCTATATTACTTTGGTAGCGAAACAGAAATCGATGCTAGCAAAAGAATTATATTGCGCTTTCCCGTCCAACACTCAAGGAATATATTGCGTGTTCTCTGGTTTTACTAATTACTCCGTAATGTATATATTATCTCAACTAAGATATTTTTTATTCTCGGAGGGCCATGTGTATATTATCTCAACTAAGATATTTTTTATTCTCGAAGGGCCATGTGTATATTATCTCAACTAAGATATTTTTTATTCTCGGAGGGCCATGTGTATATTATCTCAACTAAGATATTAAGTGAATATTAAGATATTAAGTCAATAAAAGTGTAATAATAATAATAATTAGAATAATAATAATAAAACGCTTTTAAAACTCCAATGAAAAGCTAATAAAAAAAATCTATGTCTAAAATGTTATTCTAAGTGGGAATAACCATATTGTTTACGTTTGTTTCTTCCACTATTTTTTAATATTATATTATATTTGCGTTTTGCGAATAATGAATAAATGTATGAATGGATGGATGGATGAATGAATGCGCGCTCTGTCTCTTTCTTGTTAGGTTCGTTTAGATTTGTTTATACACGTAGATCGTATTGTTTCTCCAATTGGTCCTTATATTCGCGAAACGCAAATCGCGCGCGCTTATAGTCTTTAAATGATTTGAATCGTTGTAAGACCTACTGTTCGCCCTGATGATGCACTAGAAGTGCGAAAGCTCGGTATAATATTAAAAAATAGTGGAAGAAGCAAACGTAAACAATATAAAAAAAATCATTCTATGGTTTACGAAAGTAGTAGCTCTTAATAATATAAGGTGCGGTATTACGAGAAAAAACATCGTACAAATAGTCGCGCAATATTCATTGTTGGGTTGCAAGCTGCAAAGCGAATATTGCTCGTATTACCATTCCGCGCGTAGAGAGCAGATTGCAGAGAGTAGAAAGAGATTCTACTTTGTGCCTCAAAGTTCGCGGGGGGAGGGGGGGATTATTTTCGCAAGGGGTGTTAATAGGAGCAACAATGTTGCGGGACAAGTTGCATAATTTGGTTGCTCGTTTTTCCGCGCCTTAAATAGCCAAAAGCTAACGCCCCGCGGCCCTCGTTTCATGATCGAATTTTGCGGAGGGATCGAGGAAAACCGGAGAACCCGGTGAATACAGCTACGGGAGGCACAGTAGGGAACCAACAAGCAAAAGGCAATGTGCATCGAAGCTCACAAAGCACTCTGGGAGAGTGTCCTGCAAAAATAAAACAGTGAAATCAAAGGAAATATTAGAAAAAAAATTACTCTGTTATTTTCGTCTTATAAAATACTTTTATTTCCATGGAAAATTTGTCAAAGGAAAAACTGCCAGAATAATTTTTAGAGGAGCCATAAGGACTCACATGCCCCATCATGCTTTTTTCTAATATTTCAAGCTCATGTACATTGGCTATTTTACTCACGTCTCTAGTTCCATTTGTGAGTAAGCCATTCCCTGAATTTGTTCAGGTCAGAGGTGTTTGGTGTATCGATAAAATTAAGAGTTGTTTTGACGATATATTTGAATATAGGAATGAAGAAGCTACTTTGGTTATTAATAATGATCCTGTGGTTGCGTGTCTCCAAGTTGAACGGACATCGACCGTCCCGGAGTAAGTAAAAATAGTGCTTATTTCAAGTTATCTTTGTTCCCATTTGTTGGGAAGAAAGAAGGGGTTAATATTGCGACATCATAAAATAATTTGTACCCTGAGAGAGACACTTTCGTTTCTTCTGTCTACTTCCAAAACAAACAAGGAAACAAACAAACAGGGAGCGCGGAGCACCCTAAAAAGGGGGGGGGGCGTGGGGCTATATAAGAGACTAGTATGGGAAAAAGTAGGGGGGGGGACGGCTAAGATTGGAAAATGTAAGAGACTAGTATGAAAAAAGGAAAAAAGCTCCGCGGTGCCTGACAAAGAAACGAGTGAACCAACGAGCCAACGAGCCAACCAACCAACCAACCAACCAATTCAACCAACCAACCAACCAACCAACCAACCAACCAACCAATTGCAACCAGCCAACTAGCCAACCAGCCAACCAGCCAACCAGCCAACCAGCCAACCAGCCAACCAGCCAACCAGCCAACCAGCCAACCAGCCAACCAGCCAACCAGCCAACCAGCCAACCAGCCAACCAGCCAACCAGCCAACCAGCCAACCAGCCAACCAGCCAACCAGCCAACCAGCCAACCAGCCAACCAGCCAACCAGCCAACCAGCCAACCAGCCAACCAGCCAACCAGCCAACCAGCCAACCAGCCAACCAGCCAACCAGCCAACCAGCCAACCAGCCAACCAGCCAACCAGCCAACCAGCCAACCAGCCAACCAGCCAACCAGCCAACCAGCCAACCAGCCAACCAGCCAACCAGCCAACCAGCCAACCAGCCAACCAGCCAACCAGCCAACCAGCCAACCAGCCAACCAGCCAACCAGCCAACCAGCCAACCAGCCAACCAGCCAACCAGCCAACCAGCCAACCAGCCAACCAGCCAACCAGCCAACCAGCCAACCAGCCAAAGAAAGGAAGGAAGAATTGAATGAATGAATGAATGAATGAATGAATGAATGAATGAATGAATGAATGAATGAATGAATGAATGAATGAATGAATGAATGAATGAATGAATGAATGAATGAATGAATGAATGAATGAATGAATGAATGAATGAATGAATGAATGAATGAATGAATGAATGAATGAATGAATGAATGAATGAATGAATGAATGAATGAATGAATGAATGAATGAATGAATGAATGAATGAATGAATGAATGAATGAATGAATGAATGAATGAATGAATGAATGAATGAATGAATGAATGAATGAATGAATGAATGAATGAATGAATGAATGAATGAATGAATGAATGAATGAATGAATGAATGAATGAATGAATGAATGAATGAATGAATGAATGAATGAATGAATGAATGAATGAATGAATGAATGAATGAATGAATGAATGAATGAATGAATGAATGAATGAATGAATGAATGAATGAATGAATGAATGAATGAATGAATGAATGAATGAATGAATGAATGAATGAATGAATGAATGAATGAATGAATGAATGAATGAATAAATGAATGAATGGATAAAAAATTGTCTGAGGACAAGAGGCAGACCTATTACTATTACATTATAATAACATTAAATTTTTTTTCCAGTTAACCGGCGAATGTTATTGCGTAGAAGGCCTTCTAGTGGTGGTCACAGTGATGGTAGTAGTAGTGGTGGTGGTGGACGGGGTACGCGTGGTGGTACCGAGGATCTCCAAACGACGCCACGATCACAACCAACCCCAAAAGGTATTGGAATGTCGGTTCATTGACATCAATTAAATAAAATATGTTAAAACAATAAAGAATACTGTAGTAGGTTAACAAATTGACTTTTTTAATGGATACTTGTTTCTTCACTTTTTGACATTGCATATTAAGTTTTTACATAGGGATAATTTCATAACTTTTTTTTCAAGTTGCCTACTATATTGCTAGTTTGATTGTACCTTTTGATTGACGGAAGCAACATACTCGGATTGGGGGGAACTGGCATGAGGAGCGGGAGCTTTAGCCCGCCTGCCCCCTCCCCCCCTCCCAACGAAGTATATATTTCTGAGAAGCGGCCGCATCAGTTTTGGAATTTAGTGCTAAGTCGGAAAAGAAAATTGTAGCTAGCACAATGTACAATCTATAAACAGCATTGTTACATACACAAGTACAAACTCAACAATAATGAATTTCTGACGTACTTGGTAATACCAGGCTTCTACTTTAAATTCATGGTACCTACTTGTAAATATTTAACCTGAAATTATAATCCTATAATTATAATGTATATTGTATGGCATAGGTGGCTGTTGACTCGGAAGTTTACACTACTTCAGCAGCCACATACACTGAAATTAGATTTATTGTAATTATAACTAGGATTTTCTGTAACTTTTCGAACTATACAATCTTATGTAATTTTTCTTATATATTATTTTTGTGTGTGAAACTTGAACTTGTAGTCACGTTTTTTGTTTGTTTGTTTTTCTTGTCATTTTGCATGAGTTGGAAGAACTGAAAGCCCAGCAACTTATTACAAGGGGAAACTGAAACTGAAAATGAATAGTACTAAACTGATTAAAACAAACGTCACAGCAAAATTTGCTTGGTTTCACCAACAGTTCAAGAAATTCGTCTAACTGGAGGGTCGACACCCAATCAAGGGTATGTAGAAGTAAAACTTGATGGTGGTTGGGGCAAGATTTGTGCTGACTCCTGGAACGTTAAAGAATCAAAAATAGCATGTAATATGCTAGGCTTGAGTGGTCAAGCAAGTCCATGGGCACCACCATTGATAGCAGACCTGCCAGCGGTCCTGTTTCTAAAGAAGTGTCAAGGCAATGAAGCTTCACTTGCAGATTGTGAACTCAATTCTGAATCGCAAGATCAGTACTGTACTACGTTCTTAATAAGAGGTGTTTCCTGTGGAATTCCTACTGGTAAATACAAAAGTATTGGAACTTACAGATCACAAATCTCTGCGTGTTTTCACCTAAGTATTTACGCCATTTTCATACTATGATTACGCGACCCCACCAACTAGTTAAAATATAGTCGTCGGGGCTTATGGCTTGCATCAAACAAATTTCCAACGCCAGTCTGCAGAGCTAATAATTTTTTTGACTGACGGAAGCCAAACATCTTGACATCTTGGACTGAGGTGCATTTTCGCGAAATTATGAGAATGGGTGACACGCATGGATGCCTAGAGTTTAGTCAATCTAGTTTATTCTAGTCAAGTCTAGTCTGGTCTAGTCTGGTCTAGTCTGGTCTAGTCTGGTCTAGTCTGGTCTAGTCTGGTCTAGTCTGGTCTAGTCTGGTCTAGTCTGGTCTAGTCTAGTCGTAATCTAGTCTATAGTCTAATCTAGATAGTATAGTTCTAGTTCTAGTCTACTTAGCTTCTTCCTTTTTTAATAATTTTACGCAGTTATTGTGAAAAGCATAGGCAACGAATTACAAGTTCAAAACCGTGACAAGTTGCTATTCCGCACAACTGTCCAACCTTTTCCAACCTTTAATCCAACATGTACAAAGGTAAAAACTTTTGCTTTCTCTTAAATTTTGATAACTTAGTTCTTTATACAACCATCCCGCCTTCTTCTCCACCAATCTAACTTCGATAAAGGCTGGCTACCATCCCTAATAGATCACGTTGAAAGATTTCCAGGTTAAATATTAAACATGTATTCTTCTTCTCCACCAATCTAACGTCGACAGAGGTGAGATTAGTCTTCTCCACCTAAACAATTATAGTATTATTAGAGGGTCTTGATGAGGGGAGGAGGGTCTAGCTGTCAGTTGTCGTGAGTTACGTTTTCGCTTATTAGTCAATTGTCAGTCGGCTTTTTGTCAATAAACTAATTTCTGATGTTGTTTTATACACTTCCGCCGGCAGGTTGAAAATCGCACGAGGTTCAACACAACCGTCTTAACTCGGCCACTTATGAATGTTACAGCATCTAAGGTGAGATTAACTTCTCCAGTCTCTTTTCAAATAAAGGCTGACCAGGTCGATTCTGAATGAAAAAACAACAGCAGTGGAGGAAGAGCCACTCTGTGGATTCCACTTTTAATTCTCACTTATTATTTACTTTGTTAATGTTTCGCAGGTTCATAACCGGACAAGTCTCCAAACAATTTTTCCATCTTCTTTGCTACGAAATCGTCGAATCTTAAAGAAACATTTTGGATATGATTTCCGAGCTCGAAATGATTCAGTCATCCCGCATACTTCATCAAGAAATGTAAAATCCACGAATTTTAAGGTGATCCAGATAGAATTTCTCCTTTATTGCTTTATTTCTGTGCACGAAAAAGTTCGTTAGTTCAACAATGATGTGACGCACTTATTTATGTTTTATTAGGAATCAAATCCTTGCATACAACGCACTTTAGAAAGAAGTGTATACATTTACACTGTGACATTAAACCGTAGCTGCCATGCCAAGAATGATAGTCAATCTCAAACCCCACCGATTGTAATCGTGTACGACTCTAATTCTGGGCGTAGCATCCAGTGTACTGTTACCATGGATACAAGAAATGACCAAATAGCGAAGTGTGAGGTTGAATTCAAAACGAATATTATTCGAATTTGTTCATCGGATAAGAGTGTTACTTTGAAGTTGTGCAGTGAACCAGATGTATCAGCTTTCGGTAAGACATTTAATTTCCCATCAATCGATCCATCGATCAATCGATCCGTCCGTCCGTCCGTCCATCCATCCATCCGTTTATCCATCCATCCATCCATCCATCCATTCATCCATCTATCCATCCATCCGTCTGTCCGTCCGTCCGTCCGTCCGTCCATCCATCCGTCTGTCCGTCCGTCCGTCCATATATACATTCTTTTACAAATGCTTTTTTCATGCCTTGCAGATAACTTCACTAACATACGTGGAGTTTTGTACGAATTATGGAACAAGTTTATCACACCTGACGTATATATGATTGGGAATATTTTGTTTTCAAAATTAAAACGTACTCCCCGGCCCAATATATCTAGTGTTTTGCCATCCTTTACCATTCCTGGATTTTCGGGTGTCTCGAACTACACTCTTCGAGAAAGTGGATATGTGATGGTAAGTCTTTTAAACATTTATGACCGGACTGGTTTAGCCTTTATTTTTACAAATATTAAAAACGTTTTTCTTGAAATTTAATTCATTTCATGGGATATTAACCATTTTGAAATCAATAGAATTCCCCTTATTTTTTAGGTTAGTACCCCAGGACTTTACTTCATCTCAGCTTCATGTGGTGATGCTTGTGAAATATGGTTAGGAAGAGTTAAAGAACCAGCATTAGTTGTTCGCGATATTAACTGGCTTGGTCATGATCATGAATTGCTGCTTAGAATGGAATCACCTACGTATCCCATCAGATACACATTGTAAGAAAATGTTGATCCTTGTTTGCTCTTTTTCTCGTTTTTTTTTTTTTTTTTTTTTTTATATCAAGTATTTGTTGCTTTTCCAGGAGCACAAGCCAATACAAGTTTCAGAACTTTAGCAATTGTCATTTTTATCACATGGAAGTTTTCATGCGACATAGGAACAAGCAGGATTATCTTACTGTAGTTACAAGATTACCCGGCCAAAACAAGATGCAGCTTTTTCCCCCGGAGTACCTGTACTGGATGGAACCAGGCAAGCATTTGTTTTTATTTACTCATTACTCAAGCTTTACTAAGAGTACAGTATAAAAGCCCTCCCCCCCCCCCCCCACCCCTCTTCCCGATGCTGGGTAAATTCCCTGTGTTGTAGTTAAGATAAGAAACAGAGTATCACTTCGGAAGATAGTTTTCGTCTTATATGCGTCCTTTGAAAATCAGCGTACTGGTCAACGTGTCTGATTCGTTTAGACCAATGACAGAGTGCGAAAATTTCTTGTTGGGACAGTTATAATTTTTAATATCCAGTCCTATCAAAGATGATAATTATAATATTTACTGAACCACAGGTTCTAGGATTCTGGAGTTTCGCTTAACCAACAAGATCAATGGAACGATTGAACTTAGTTCAGAAATCACCTTTGAAGGTAAAGTCGTGGCTTGCTTTGTTAAGAGTCAATCCAAATCAGTTGTATTTCTTACATTGGCAGTCCTTTCTCCCCTTAGCTGTCTACAAGTTCTGCTGCAAAGGCATTCTCTGTCCTCCCTGCCCATTGGTATTAAAGCTAGAAGCGTTTGAGGAAACTATAATGGTCAACAAGAGCCTAGAAATGACTTGTGAAGAACACAAAATGAAACACAAAATGGAGGTGCTCGTACAACCAGACAAGTACAGCATTGATGTAAGTTATAATATCTCAGATCTTTTGATTAAACTGTAGTAAAGCTTTCACTGATATTCAAATTTTATAATATTTGGCATAGATCATCTACGATTATCTGCAGGGTGACGACGTAATTCCTACAAGAAGAACTATCGTGGAGTCCATACAAGTTTCTAGTAAGTTTAAACAGAAAACTTTAAAAAAATCTTCAATTCTTTGAGATGTATTGATTATATATTTTTGCCCTTTTATTTAGTTTCTACAAGACTTCAGTGCTCATTTCGCGATTTAAAATGTCCCGGATGGATCGTTACGTCACACGACACTCCTTGCAAGTGGAGTTTAGAAAAGCGTGAAGAAAATGAAGACAAGATTACGTATCGAGGTAAGATCTGCTAATAAAGCTAAATATAATTTATTGTTAAAAAGTAATTGAATCTTCAATATCATGAACTAATGTTCAGTACACGCATCTACTAACTGACTAACTAAAAATGAGAGAAAATTTAACTGCGTCTACGCAATTTAACGATTCTGTTTTTGTTTTCCATATTTGATTGCAAGAAGGATTTTCAAATACAATTATTTTAAGTTTGATTTTTTTAATCGTTTTAGGCGATTCTATAGCTCTAACCACTCCTGGAATGTCGTCTCTGAAGTCCCCGTCCATGCCATGGAAGTCTATTTATAAACACATACGCCTGTGTGTTGTGTTCTTTTATCTTCTTCCTTCTAACACTTCATCCCGTCTTGCGGTCTATAAAACTAATTCGAGTGAGGATCTCTTGTGGTTGGTGGCAGGACATCATGGGATAAAGTGGCAACAAGCGAATATACCTTTCAAGTCAGATGAAAATTTCCAGGTACGTTTTGGCCGACAATAACGTTAACCTTCCACATTTTTGAATTAGTATTGGTACCTATAAGAGGTTTATTGTGGAATCCATCACGATTGGGTTTCAAACCGTCATTACTTTTTGCTCGAAACATTAATTTGAACATGGTTGTGATTATGACTGATTACGACGTTATTTTATAAATGTGAACTCCGCAATCACATAGTCAGTCATAATCACACAAAATAAAAAAATGGAAAATAACGGAACATGATTATATGATTATGATTTTGAGGTTCACACGCCTCGATTATGACTACGATTACTGAACCAGGTTTACCAATGCGATTCTATTGCAATGGCTATAAGAGACTTTGTTCAGTAACAAACAGATCCTTTAAGGTGCCGATACACTAGGGTTTATATATGTAGCAGGGACATGTCCCAGAAATATGTGGCAGCGACAAAATCCCGTTCTGCACACACGAGTGAACGTGTAGCGGGGACATCTAGCGCAGAAATGTAGCAGCAGCATAATTACAACATGTTATGCACACACTTAGGAAAATATAACATGGACGTGTGCCAGGGACATGCAGCCTCAACAAATTTATGACATGTACACACTTAGGAAAATGTAGCGGGGATGTGCCCCAGGGGCATGTAGCAGTGACAAAATCAAAATATGCACATACTTAGGAAAATGTAGCGGGGGTGTGTCCCAGGGGCATGTAGCAGTGACAAAATCAAAATATGCACACACTTAGGAAAATGTAGCGGGGTTGTGTCCCAGGGGCATGTAGCAGTGACAAAATCAAAATATGCAACACTTAGGAAAATGTAGCGTGGGTGTGTCCCAGGGGCATGTAGCAGTGACAAAATCAAAATATGCACACACTTAGGAAAATGTAGCGGGAGTGTGTCCCAGAGGCATGTAGCCGTGACAAAATCAAAATATGCACACACTTAGGAAAATGTAGCGGGGGTGTGTCCAAGGGGCATGTAGCAGTGACAAAATCAAAATATGCACACACTTAGGAAAATGTAGCGGGGATGTGTCCAAGGGACATGTAGCAGTGACAAAATCAAAATATGCACACACTTAGGAAAATGTAGCGGGGGTGTATCCAAGGGGCATGTAGCAGTGACAAAATCAAAATATGCACACACTTAGGAAAATGTAGCGGGGTTGTGCCCCAGGGGCATGTAGCAGTGACAAAATCAAAATATGCACACACTTAGGAAAATGTAGCGGGGGTGTGTCCCAGGGGCATGTAGCAGTGACAAAATCAAAATATGCACACACTTAGGAAAATGTAGCGGGGTTGTGTCCCAGGGGCATGTAGCAGTGACAAAATCAAAATATGCAACACTTAGGAAAATGTAGCGGGGGTGTGTCCCAGGGGCATGTAGCAGTGACAAAATCAAAATATGCACACACTTAGGAAAATGTAGCGGGAGTGTGTCCAAGGGGCATGTAGCAGTGACAAAATCAAAATATACACACACTTAGGAAAATGTAGCGGGGATGTGTCCAAGGGACATGTAGCAGTGACAAAATCAAAATATGCACACACTTAGGAAAATGTAGCGGGGTTGTGTCCCAGGGGCATGTAGCAGTGACAAAATCAAAATATGCAACACTTAGGAAAATGTAGCGGGGGTGTGTCCCAGGGGCATGTAGCAGTGACAAAATCAAAATATGCACACACTTAGGAAAATGTAGCGGGAGTGTGTCCAAGGGGCATGTAGCAGTGACAAAATCAAAATATACACACACTTAGGAAAATGTAGCGGGGATGTGTCCAAGGGACATGTAGCAGTGACAAAATCAAAATATGCACACACTTAGGAAAATGTAGCGGGGTTGTGTCCCAGGGGCATGTAGCAGTGACAAAATCAAAATATGCAACACTTAGGAAAATGTAGCGGGGGTGTGTCCCAGGGGCATGTAGCAGTGACAAAATCAAAATATGCACACACTTAGGAAAATGTAGCGGGAGTGTGTCCAAGGGGCATGTAGCAGTGACAAAATCAAAATATACACACACTTAGGAAAATGTAGCGGGGATGTGTCCAAGGGACATGTAGCAGTGGCAAAATCAAAATATGCACACACTTAGGAAAATGTAGCGGGGGTGTGTCCCAGGGGCATGTAGGAGTGACAAAATCAAAATATGCACACACTTAGGAAAATGTAGCGGGGATGTGTCCTAAGGGCATGTAGCAGCGATAAAATAAAAATTTGCGCACACTTAGGATAATGGAGTGGGACGTATACCAGGGACATGTAACAGCGACTGAATAGAAACATACAAGGGGATTTGTAGCGGGGACAATAAGCAGGGACATGTAGCCTCAACAAAATCCCAACAAGTACACACTTGAAAAATATAGCGGGAATATGTCCTGTCACGTACAAGAAGCAGCAACATTTCCCTCCGTATGCACAGTTGTATTCAAAGCCGTGAAGCACGGGTTTTGCAGATAATTCAGTTGTCTCCTCGACACTCCCCATGCAGTTCAAATGGTTAAATTTTGTGGGGCATGTAGCAGCGACACATTTAACGAAAGCGCTGTATGTGTCCCCACGTGTGTACCAAACCACGAAACATGTGCCTGCAACAGACTAATAATACAAGAACCAATCACAACCAACGACCACAATGCTTCGGGTTCTGTGGAGCTGAAACCAAAGATGGAGGCCACCAATCACTAGTGAGTCCATGATGATTTTAACAGAAAGAGAAAACTGATTGTGCTTTTGACAGTGTTGGAATGCTCATAACATTGTTTTCATAACGCCATACATCCTGAAACTTGGTGGCCCGGTTACTAAGCTTTTTGATGGGGTTATTTGTTCTGCAACCTTAATCGAAATGGTTTTTTAAAACATGGACCCAGTGCCTTGCTCGCTTTGAAAAAGGCAAATTTTTTCGCTATTTTCAAAACTCGTGGCATGTCCTTGCTACGTTTTCTTGGACTAGTGTACACATATGTACTTTTGCCGCTGCTACGTGACGATGTTGAGGCTACATGTCCCTGCTACTTGTTCCCGCTACACGTCCCCTGGTATGTACATGTTTTGATTATGTTGCTGTTACATGTCCCTGGGACACATCTCCGCTACACCACCACACGTGTGTACAGAACGGGATTTTGTCGCTGCTACATGTTTCTGGGAGATGGCCCTGCTACATTACCTGTAGTGCATGTCTCGGCACCTTAAGTATTTTTTTTATTCGATTACTTATATGCTATATGGTACTTTGGCAACAAATGGATTCTTTAAATTAGTAATGTTTTTTAATAGATTACTTTTATAGGAAAATCTAAGACAAACGGTTCTATTTCGATGGCAATAAGGGACTTTCATGTAACCAGCAGATCCTGTAGTCACCACCGCCCAAGGTTTGCAGAGCCAGGTATGAATTCCCAATATCCAATTACAATATTGACTAAGAGTTTTGGATGAAGAGGAAATAAATATATATTTTTCTCATGTTCCCAATCAATCTCTTATGCATCAAGGAAATAATACGAGATTCAAGTTTTGGGCTTATAACTGGAGGGATATTTTGCGTTAGCAGACTAGGGGGCTTATAACCGGGGGGCCTAACATGCAAGGAATTCAGGTTTTTAAACGAATGATGTTTTAGCCCCCCAAGTCGAATCTTTTCTCTTTCTCATGTCCTAAAGACTTTCGATGTAAAGTAACTGAGTTCCAGTGTGCCAATGGCGAGTGCATTAAAAAACATCTAAGATGTGATGGTATCCATGGTGACTGTCTTGATGATTCTGATGAAGATGGGTGCATTTGTCGGACTGGTTACTTCACCTGTGCCAATCAAAAATGCGTTTATCACCTTAAACTTTGTGATGAAAAGATAGACTGTCCAGATGGCGAGGACGAGCGTCATTGTGGTGAGTTCTCCATACACGAGCTGGTTATAAACTTCAGAAACAAAAATTAAATTACTATATCCTCTAGTTATTGAATTACACGTTATTTCAATTGATTTACAATAAAACAAGCATCTAGTTATTTGTTAGCCTTCAATGTTCCAGCTGTTCATTTTCGTCTCTTTCATGTGTAGACAAAAAGTGCTCAGACCACCAATGTCTTGATGGGACATGCAGTTCTTGTGGACAGGAGACTCACTGTGACGAAGGGCGACATAATCTTTCTTGTGGTATGCTAAAGCATAATCATAAACGGTGATATTTATCAATCGTTGATAATACTAGAGTTGTAAGGTCCGATCATTTTTGCTCACATACAGATGCCCTTGTAACCAAGCAAATAGCCAACGTTCAAAGATGTAAAAGTCAAGGAGGTAACACTCATTTATATTGATCACTCCTGGCCCCCAACTCGTGATCACTCATCATCACCACCATCATTATCATTACGATCATCATCATCAAGATTATCATCATCAACACCACCACCACCACCATAATCATCATATCATCATCACTATAATTTCATCTACATAACTATCACCATCTTCATCATTCATCAACTTTATTTACCATTACCAGCATGATGATCGTTAATTATAAAACGTATTTAAAAGTTCCATTAGACACATTCTCAACATCTTTATTAGTAGCTCTATTCGTAATTTTTGTCGAAGATATCGAATTGTTTTTATCCAGGAATTTGTGGTTTCGACAATGAGCTCTGTGGCTTTCAAAACGATACCAAGGCCACTCTCTTTTGGAATTTCGTTAAAGCAGTGGACTATCGGTCCGGGGATATAGCCTTTCCTAGGAATGACCACACCTCATTAACTGACAAAGGTATCAACTATATTTTACTAAAAGAACCCGGGAGGGGGGGGGGGGTAATTCCTATAATGGACTATACGGGGATGCTCCGCCCGAAAGGGGTACTTTTTCAGGCCGCACGTATAGAAAAGGGATGGAAATTTGTGAGTTTTGGTATTAAAATGGGTAGATTTTCTCCAAAGGTATATGAAAGGGGTACCTTTTCAGGCAAAAAGGTATAAAAAAGGGGTAACTTTTTGCTGAAATTTGGTATAGAAAAGGGTAAGGGTTCGAGAGTCCGGGCGGAGCACGGAACGATCCGAAGTACCCCCACCCCCGGGAAAAGAACTCGTTAATTTACTGTGTATGTTGCAAGTGTAATACATTTCTTTTTAATCTAGGAAGCTACATTATCTTAAAGTCAAACCAAGATACCAAACCTAGTCAAGGAAGACTGTTGAAACACTGGAATGCGACAAACACTGATTTCTGCATGCAGTTTTGGTATTTCAATTCTTATAGCTCTTTGCTTGAGATCTTAATAGACAGCGATGCCAGTAACAATTCTCTCTGGAAGACTTCAACCTCTACTTCTCGCGACTGGGTATTTGGACAAGTGCAAATACCTGGAAATTCATCAGGAAAGGTTTGTGTACAGCACTGCGGAAACGTTGGGGGGGGGGAGATTTACACTGACATGATTAAAAAGGAAAGGACGAAGGTAAGGAAAGAAGAAGGGAAGAAAGAAAGAAAGGAAGGGGAGATAAAAAGGAAGCAAGCAAACAAGCAAGTAAGTAAGCAAGCAAGCTGGCAAGGTAGCAAGGAAGAAAGGAGGCTAGGAACAAAGGATCGAGAAAAAAAAAAAAAAGAAGGAAGAAAGAAAGTAAGGAAGCAAGTAAGGGAAAAACGGGAGCTAGGAAAAGGGAGAAAGGGAAGAAAAGGTATCGAAATGCTTATACTACGTGAACATGATAATAAGATGTGATGTGTTAGTGGCGAGTAAGCATGCGCAATTATTTGCCGATGCCGAAGACAGAGGCAAATTATTGCTTGCGATCGAGAGACAGTAATAAATCACGATATTTTGCAATAACCAAGATCAATATTATTTTATGTATTTTAGCCCCCCCCCCCCCCATCGTTCTGCTGTCTAATAAACATGTTAAGTCATTTTCTGACAGCTCAGGGAGGCAAGCCATGTTTGGCAAATGCCATGTACGTTACTTGTGCATGAGCAGACCATTATTTGCAGTAAAACGGCTTTACACCGCAATGCTCATAATGTGTAGCAAAGATTTGCAGTTCTCTCGGCCAATCAAAACGATGAAAAGGATAAACCTTTTTATTCATCGTATGCTTGTCTTCTTAGATTATTATCATTGGAACTGTGCATAACCACTACTTCGTCGCACTTGATGATGTAGGATTTGTCGAGGGTGGCTGTGCTCCCGTTTACTCTCAACGTAAGTGTTTACATTTACATTGCTATTGACCCAAATACACAGTTCATTAAGGACGTTCGCGGGCGATGTAAATTTTGCTACTTTGAGAAGGATTCATGATTTGAAGACATGAATATTGCCCTTAAAGACTTTTAAAAACCTTTCTCAGGACATAAAGAAGTTATCCTTCAAAACATTTTTTTCATTATTTAATTCAACTGAGAGATTTATCAGCTCTTTTTGGCTAGTAACTGTAGTAAAGATCGATCGACGGTTTGCGGTTTGGAGGGCGTTCGTTCCAAGTTCATGTCACAACAGACCAAAACTTAAACTCGCTATTTGTATAGGTAATAGCATGGTTTGAAGTGATATGTGGCATAAATACTACTCATGATATTTCAAAACTGTTTTGAAAAATCATGAGTGGTATTTATAGTGGTAATAGAACTGAGTGGAGTGCAATTTGGGCTGAAATCGCAAGAGTGTTTACAAAATAGCACGACCGCGCAGCGGGAGTGCAATTTGTTAATCACGAGTGTGATTTCTGCCCAAAATTGCAAGACACTCAGTTCTATTACCTATTAATCATATCCATTTTGAAACTTAATATATTCAAATACTCAACAGTTATATGTAGCTTCAAAAGTGATTGGTTGACAAAATGATGCAATTAATGATTCAAAATAGTGCAATTAATGCTTAAATCGCACACTTTAGAGCCAATCAGATTGCAGGATTTGCTAATGATTTCAAAATGGTTATGATTGATGCCAAATATCACGAACAAACCATGCTATTATTTGTTTATCATATGACCTAGGAAATTTACTGGAAGATCTGCAAGTTTGAATGAACATCGTTTGAGCGGCCGCTTCATCACCCGGCGAGATTTAAAAAATAAAAACAATAGCAACCAAAAAAGTATGACTTATAGCCTTTCTCCAAAATGTATAAAAAGTTCAAGCTGTGCTAAAAACAGCATATTCTAGCTATTCTAATGAAGTTCAAGTCTATAATTTACAACTCTGACTTATCTGCTGGTCTTGACTTGAGACTCGTTGTTGTAAGATTCAGTTTTCAAAGTCTGTCTTACACTTTAAAACGTCGTTGTTAAGCTACCTGATCTTGAATTGGAAAAACAAAGTCGTCCAGGAATAAACTGCCATCTGATATGCTTATCTTCATCAGGAGAACTTCAACAGAAGCATGTTTTTGTGAGTTTTTACTTCACGCGTTTTCTCAGCGTTTTCTTTAGAGTGTGTACTGTCGCACTTTGTAATACCTATCGCATTTTGTAATACCTGTCGTACTTTGCAATACCTATCGCACTTTGTAATAAATCTGTCGCACTTTGTAATAAATCTGTCGCAGTCGCAGTCGCAGTCGCAGTCGCAGTCGCAGTCGCAGTCGCAGTCGCAGTCGCAGTCGCAGTCGCAGTCGCAGTCGCAGTCGCAGTCGCAGTCGCAGTCGCAGTCGCAGTCGCAGTCGCAGTCGCAGTCGCAGTCGCAGTCGCAGTCGCAGTCGAAGCTAGTGGAAAGGTCTTGAAATAAAAGTTGAAATAGATATTTAACTTCACAGGAATTATGTGATTGTTTTACTCTTTTTTTGTAGGAAATCCCTCCTCTTATTACCGATATCGGAACTCATTAGGATTCTTTAGGATGCGATGCCTTTCCTCTTTTTTTTCTTCCGCACCTGCAGAAGGTATTACTGTGAAAATCTTCAGTAAATTTAAGATTTTCAATAATAATAACGTCTTTATTTAACGAGGGTATTACACGAAATAGTGTAAAAACACAAATAAACTTGTGGCCCTCAATAGTGAGTTTTGTCTTGTTATCATATATTAATTTTTCTATTTTTTTCTCGCTGGATTTGTGAACACTTAGCTCACGATCTAGAAATAACTCCATTTAAATCTAAAATTGTTGTATTTTAGATCTTATTTTGGGAAGTGCACTCATTCGTCCAAAAGCGGAAGGATGGCGGTGCCTTCGATTATGGTTTCCCGAATTTGGTTTTCCGTTATATTTTGGGAGCAACTATGCTGTTGAATTTCAAACAGAAAAGAGAACTACCGTGGAAAGGATCTACAGAAGAGCTTTTGGCGAGGTACCATATTCAAGGGAATTCATTCAAGTGCCAATCCCAGAAAAGGAAGAGCGTTTGCAGGTAAGAAAGTGGTAATGTTCGGAAAAAAGGGACAGAATAAACTTAGATCGGTTGGAAAAAGCTTATCGTGTTGCTTCTAGGTTATCAGTGACAAGAAGCCATTTTCATGTTGCAGATAAAGGTAAAAAGACAAAATGACGCTATCAAAGGATTCTTTTTTTGTTCGTTTGAATTTGACTTTTCAAAGGAGCACTGCCTAAAGATGTCAGGTATGTACAAATCATTCGTCTTGCAAGGTTTCCCTAAAGATATACAATGTTGTGTAAATGAGTTTTTTGGTCATCTTTAACGTTTTACCACATCAAGGATGTCAAGGTTACAAGACCTTCAGTTATTCAGATCGTCGAGAAGACGCCATTGCAGAAGAAGAAACCTTCAGAGGCTGCGATGATCATCTTTCCACGACCGCATGGTACCGAGTGGTCGATTCTGCTGGAAACCAGCTGGCAAGATCGTGTATAAAGAGGAGATCGTCTTGTTCTACTAAATACATGGGGTGGATCAATGGCTCACATCCTTTAGTAGAAGATGGGGTAGTTGAACGTCAGCTCTGCTTTGCCGCAGAAGACAAGTGTTGTGTTAAGGAAACGATCGTAAAAATACGAAACTGCAAGGACTATTTTGTCTATCAATTTCCGAGAAAAGTTCCAACTTGTCCATCAAAGTACTGTACTGTATACAGACAAAGTGAGTTAAGAATCACCACGCATCATATAGGATAATTTAATGTTCTAAATCTTCCCTATTTCTCTTCCTTATCTAATTTAGGCGGGAAGAAGGGAGACTATCATTGTAGAAAAGCAAGGAAGAACGAAACCAGTTCTCTAAAACCGTAGAAAATAGAAGAAGAAGAAAATAACATTAGCTAGAAGTAGAAAACTCCGTATTATTCATAACGTATCAGTACATGAATCAGTTTTTTACTTTGAATACCTTGTACAACCCCCATATTTGTTTCTGCAGACTGCACACGTATCATTTTGAAATCAACCACCTACTATTGACAAGCGTGAAAAACGTCTGCGCATGCTCTAAGTCCGTATGCAAATTTGACTTCCAAACATGCGTGACCGAATGGACTTTACAAAATGTCAAAACTTTAAGTCAGTTCTTGAAACTTAAAGCTAATTCTTTCATAGTGTCTTTATCTATACAGTATCTCTGTCTCACAAAAGTATAACAAATGATCACATGTTAAGAGCCTGATATCATTTTTATTCATGAGTTTTCCGTATGATATCGCTCACTCGTTAATAAAAACGATATCAGGCTATGTCACTACTAGTCGTTTTCTTTCTCTGGTCAAATAATACAAGAGAAATTCGCATAATACAAGACACGTAAATTTCCATTGGTTTTCTTCGCAAACACGACTCGTCTATGTATTTTCTGCCGACCTTTCGAGCATGCTCAGTGCGTTTTTCACCCATGTCGGCTTAAGATACAAAGAGCATGATACAACTGCGTCCTTCCTCTCTTGACCTTGGGTAACACATTTTTATTTCAGGAAACACATATTTAAACATTCATAATGAATGGAAAGGCTGGGTAAAAGGACGCAATGATAAAGTGCAGTGGGAAGTACTTAGTGACAATGCTTATGAAAAAGTTGCAAATTCTATTAATGCGTCGAGAAAATTACAAGGTAAGTCCTAGTTGAATTGATATTAACCACGAAAAGTGTAGCAAGATAAAAATATTTGGCATCGTTGGGCAAAATTTTTGAATCCCAAGAACACTAAACACACAAAGAGCGCCCAATTCAAAGCGTTTCATGGTGTTTTTTTTATTCAGGTGGCACCCTAAGCCAGGATATAGTTTTCTTGCTTGGCCATAAAAACTACTCTGTCAGTATCAAGATAAAAAGAACGCTGGAAAGCTTTACCATCTGTCTTTGGATGTCGATCAAAACCTCATCACCTATCAAAATTAAAGTCGATTATGTGAACATGGAGAAAATGAAGAATGTCATCAATATTGCGTTTCTCGAGATTGATGCCATAACAAGGTGGAGTAGAGCTTAAAGGATAAATAATCAAAACAAAAATATGTTTATTATATTAAGCATAACTTACAAATGCCTCTATTTCACTTTCTCTCTTATGCCCGGTTTAGACGTCGAATTTCACATGTACCGAATGTAATGCAAATGAGCAAAACCTATTGTTTGAATGGACTATTTCGACGATACGGCGGCCATTTTGGTAGGGGGCAAATATACAAATCTTTGTTACACTTATGGCGTCGATTTGAATTAACGTTTCACCCCTAGACAACATGACAAGAGATAAATTAAGAAGATGGACATGAAAGAAAGACAAATAAACGAAACATTCTATTTTATTCGACATTTTTGTTTTCTTTTGCCCCCTGGACGCCCCACAATGCATTGCGATTCAAGATGTGAAAATAATGACTGATACTACGTAGAAAAATGAAATGCTTGTCACTTAACCAGCATGATAGGGCCAGAGAAACAAAGGATTTGTTTTTTTTCTTGATCAGATCCTACGTATACCCCCGGCATCTCATAAAAAGTTATTTTGATTAATTCAGATTCAAGATGGCCGACGCATCGTCGAAGTAGTCATTTGCATTAGATTCGGCACAGATGAAATTCGACGTCTAAACCGGACCTAATCTCTCTTCTTTCATTTCTTCAGAAATAGAAATAGAAAATGGAGACACATTTGTGTGACATGGATGTCCAGTTTTGGGGTGTGGCAGACATACATTGATGGCGCTGTAATACATCAAGGAACTGGAGTTTTGGACCAAGAATTACTGTATAGTAAGAATGACACTTTTCTGAAATAGTGGTTAAAATAATTAGTATTCTCATTGATGATGCATCACCAGAAATTCCGAACGGACATTAACAGAAAGTGTATGGAGCTAGAGTTTTAATTCCTCGATATCTTACAAAATATTTAACTACAACTGCTGCACGGCTTAGAAGTTCAACAACTAACTTGCCAGCTTTAATAAAGATAATAAATCAGAACCAAAACTTTAAATTAGTATTCGGTTTGACAACAAAAAAATTACTAGGGTTTTAAGTGCCCATTTTAGTGAAAAAGACCTGGAAGAGCGCGAAGTCCCTCAACTATTTTAGTCTCAAAATCATGGTCATCGGATACGTATAGCTCTACCTTGTATCTTGTTTGAAGAATTGGACTTTCGTCAATATTTCTGCCAAATTTCAAATGTTTTGGCCTCTCAACTATTTGTAGTCATTAGAGTTCGAAGTTCTCAGAAGAAACACGCTGGAGGACTCTGGGTTCGAGATTGTAAACAAATCTAAATGGAAAAATCGAGATTTCGAAAGCAGATGCTGTTCCTCAGCAATTTTTATATTCTAAAACTACTTCTCCTTGAAGAATAAACAGTTAGGGTTTTGGGACATTTTTCCCAATACACTCTGGGATGATATTGTTCTCGTGCGTGTTTCCTTGAAGCATCGAACGGCGAAAATTCTTTCCTCAGCACTAAGAACTCTGAATCCTTGTATGATAAATTAACGTTTATTAAATGAGGAAAACAAAGAATTATTCCATAAGCTAACTTTATGATTAACTTCGTGATTTTATAGTCGTAGACGATCTTTTTCTCACCCCTGCCGAAGATTTACGTCTCGAAATAAATATTTCGACTTCCCAAACTGATCCGCTTCCTCTTGCTCTTTTAGAATGTTTTGCTGGCAAAATATCTGCCGTAATATTTTTTTTTGTATCTATTTTTGTACTTGTGTGTGTTTCTATTCGTGCTTTTTGTCTTATTAGTTAGTCAATTTAATTAGTTTCCATACATCTATAAATACTTTTTTAATTAGCAAATCCCCTGACCTTTTAGCTGCCTAACTCGTTTGGCTTTCTAGCTGTGCTCTTTTTTTTTTGTTGTTGCATTTTTTATATATTATTCAATGTAATTTTAATTTTCTTTAGAGTGCAAATAAATTGTTGTTGTTGTTATTGTCGTAGATAAACAATTTAAAGCAGCTTAGATACCTTTCGCTTTCGAGCCGCCAATGCGAAGTTGTGATGTATGAACCAATTACAATTGAGATAAGATAATAAGAATGATTGGCATTTATATTGCATGATTCTAATTTTGCATAATAAAGGCCGCCCACTTTGGAATGGTTCGGACCGACACAGACAACCCATGCTGTTTATAATTGCATTCACGTACCCAAAAATAAAGTGTAAATAATTCAATAAAATAATTCAATGTTCCTAACTTCTTTATAGGAGGTAACAAAATATCAGTCACTTTTGATTCCCAAGGTCAGAAAACCGAGGTTAAGTACAGTAGACTAAACGCATGGAGAAAGGTGTTGTCTGAACAATATATACTCTATATGTCGTACAAATGTGGAACAGAGACTGGGAACATCTTAGGATGGAAAGACTACTTGAATCTGCTGCCTCGTGACTCTAGTGATTTTCGGGTTTACGCATCAACTTGTCGAGTAAAGGAAGGTATATATTGATTGGTGATATATCTCGTTTATACACCGGGATGTAATATCAAGTGATTATAATTTCAGGATATGTTCAGAGTATAATAAAACCATCACTTCGTGAAACACCAAGCGTAGCAACTTTAGAGAGCCCGCGATACGAGGTGCTACCAAGTTACTCAAAGAGCTGCTTAAAGTTCAGATATAAAATCTGGGGATCTGGTGCGAAGTCGTTGAAGATATATCAAGAACTAGATGGCAAAGAATACACCAAGAGACCGATATGGATGACTAAAGACAGTGGGGATAGTAGATGGAAGGATGGACAAGTATCAATACCAACACTAACAGCATATAAGGTTAGATTATCTTGGAAGATTTAGACATAAATGATTTTTGATTTTTGTTTCTAAAGAAATCGATTACGACCCATAAAGCATTTCGATCTTACTCATTTGTATTCAATTTAAGGGGTACTTTGCATATTAAACACAATAGTTTTCATGTGCAGCGAAAGATAACAAGCTATTGTATTATGCAAAGTGCCCCTCAAAGTTGAAATTAAAAAAACCCAGTAAACTGAAGAAATAGAAAATGCGCGCGCATGCTATGCGCAGAATTCGTGAAAGCCACAAGGGGTTGTTAAATGGTCTACGCTTTAATCCACAAGGTATGAAAACTATTCATGTTGTGAAACCACTTTATGTCAAAGGTTTTTAAAATGGACTGTTATGATGAAAGGGCTCCGCCTCGTGCAGTATTGAAAATTTTTCGTTCATTTTCAGTCAGCGTGTGTTTATAAATAAAACACTCACATCAGTATATAATCCCTAAAAAAGAATAAGGAACTGGGAGTTAGCGGAACACGACCGAAGTGCTATTGTTATAACACTAGTTTTATATTTTATTGTTTTGAAGCTTTTTATCGAAGGAGAAATGATAAATAGGCCAGGATTACTGTCGATAGGAGCTTTACACACCTCTGAGAAATCCTGCATCATAATACCACAATCTGCGAGAGAAGGTAAATAAACTATTAGATATGGTATAAAGACCCGTTTACAAGACGATTTTTGATGCGATTTTTATCATAGTCAAGAATGGTAAAGGATTAACTCTTAAAGTTTAATTCCGGACGCCAAGTTTACCTGGACAAATATCTCTTCAGGAGCAACAAAAATCGCCGCAAAATTTGCCCGCGTAAACGGGCCTTAACGTTTTACAACGTTTTAAATGAAAATGATTTACAACCCATTTCGAAGTATGTAAGTTTATAGGAGATTCAAGTCCCTCCCCTTTCCCATCATTTTGACAGCCACTACTCCATATAAATCACTTGAACAAACTTTATAGCGTTTGATGTTTTCTTTGTTTACACAGCTTGTAACGAGTTTCTGACCAACAGAGCAGGATATATTATGTCACCATCATATCCTGATTACTATGACAACAATGCTAACTGTACCTGGAAAATCAAGGCCAGCGAAGGTCACGTGATTCGTTTGGAATTTAAAGCATTTGATTTGGAGTTACACCCATGGTGTTTAGCTGACTACGTAGAAGTATATGATGGAGACGTATCCCCGTCGACATCCCGTATTGGCCGGTACTGCGGAGAGAGGTATTGTATTTGTATTGTAATATCACGATTTCCTCGGGATCCATTTCCAGAGGGATGTTTACGGTCTAACATCCCCTTGGATGAATAGTGCTGAGGGATATTTAGTCTAAATATCCCTCATCACTATTCATGAGGCATGGTCCCTCATATGACAATCACCGGGACCATGGCTGGGTCGCATCGGGACTTCAACAAATCCTCCCTCGGCTTTCGGGGACATTTAATCACTAATCACTCTCAAGTCATGCTATTACTTATAAAAAATAAAACTGTCACAAAAAGATTGTGCTTAGTTATTCTGCTCTGCTTATTTGCAGATATCCACAAATAATCGAGTCACAATCAAACACGATCAAAATAGTATTTCGTTCAAACGAAGACGTTCCGCGACTTGGATTCAAGATTTACTATCAGATAAGAAAAGGTACAATATTGTAGAGATCAAGAGAAGGGTTGTTTGATAACAAATATTTCAAATAAATAACAAGATTTTATAGTGGTTTTACACTTAGCTCGTGAAATAATTAGTAAACTAATAGAGGTTATTATATCTTATTTTCATTGTTTTCTTTTGTGTCTATTTGACTATTAAACATTAACAAGTTTTTTTTTTCACGGATTTTAACCTATTATACTTATTGTTTTCTCCAGGTGGAAAAGATTATAGAGCTACCTGTATTCAAGGTATTTTGCAGCTCGGTGAACCTTGTAGCTCATGCGTTATTTTGATTATTCAATTAAAAAATGGATTATTTAGGTAATTCCGTAGTTTTGGATTGCGCACGATTTTAGCCAGCGCGAGCTCGCGCACATTGGCGTATTACTACGATTTCAAAATGGTGGCCGGCTGATAAAAACGGTTTGTTAAAAATACTTAAAATACAGAAAACAACTCAAAACGACTAGCAAATCATCAAACGAAGGTTATCAGGTATTGTTATGAGAGTTTTGTATGAATTTAGAAAGAGATCACAGCCTTTTCGATATTTTTTGTGTAAACTTTCCTTAGTCCCCTCTCAGTTACTACATTTCGAAAAATTCGTACTTTTGCGAGCTGTAGCGCGAAAATGAGCACGGTGACCTATCTTTTTTATTTCAGAAAATCAATGAGAAATAGGTTTACCATAATATATCTTAACTTAAAGTGCTACTATGATCAAAATTTTGACTTGCGGTTTTTATGCATGATTGAAAGACCTTTGATGGTGAAGTGAAACGTCACTTTCCTTTTACAAATATCTTTTTTCCTTCCAAAGATCGATATTTGAGTTTAAAAAATGGCGGCCATTGTTCCTGATGACGTCATATTCTCAATACTTGACAAGCCCAGGATTACGATTACAATTTAGAAGAATTATATAGTATTCTAGCTGTTCTTCACAATTAACTATACAAATCAGTTATTATAGCATCAGCCTCGGTTTCAGGCCACCCCCATCCAGTATATGTTATCTAAAGCTGGCAAAAGGCTAGGTATGTTAGGGCGAATTAGAAATAATTTAACGTTATATGGTGCAAACATCATTTATAAGTCCTTTATTCGCCCTGTTCTTGAATACTCTGATGCTGTTTGGGGGTGTTGTGGAGTAGGAAATACTACATCTTTAGAGAGACTCCAGCGGCGTGCTGCGAAGATCGTTACTAGATTAGGTGAGAGTGATAGAGCTTTAAATGCAGTTAAGTGGCCGTCCTTACAAAGTAGGCGGGATAATCATGTCTTCAAACTTGTTAAGAAATGTATCAGTGGAAATTGTCCCCAATTTTTCAAAAATTATTTTACTTTTAATAGTGCTATTCACAGCAGAACCACTAGGCAAAGCAACATGTTACATTTGCCCAGGGTGAGAACCGAGTTGGCTAAGAAATCCTTTTATTACCACGGATGTGTTGTTTTTAATAGACTAAATTCATAGTTTTAGATTTTCTATATTTGTAATTGTATGGGAATTCCATGCTGTCCAATTGGGGTTCTTGGACTGACTTCCGGGGATTGCTACTGCACTAGATCGACCGAGTCCGACCGGGGTTCTACAAACATTAAAATTTGATTGTAGTAACCCTTTAAACAAAATTCCATGTCCCGTTTTCGAGATATTCTCAAAAACATACTGCGGAAAACTGCATGTTTCCAGATCGATAATAGGAAGCTTATCGAAGTTGAAAAGTCCCTATTTTTTACAACAACTGCATGTTCTGGAAAATTTTCGGCATCCAACTGTTGCTTTGCTTCATAAAAGAAAGAATAACGCTAATATTTTAATGTTAGCAATGACTTCCTGAAAGTGGTGGGGCCTTTTGTTCGATTCTCATGATTCGAAAATTGCTGAGGTACGACCCCAAAAATGTCATAAATTACCGTCATTTAGCGCCAAAACGAGCACGGTGACCCCTCTTTTATTTTATTTTTGGAATGAGTAGCATTAACTTAATAACTGTGCGAAGTTTTATTAAAATTCTATGTTCGGATCTATAACTACGGAATTACCTTAACTGATAATTTTGTTCTTTTTTTACCGATATTTTACTCCCTCAGAAGTTTGCCCCTTTTCGTGTACCTGCCGGAGACTAACATATGGAGGAATCATCATAAAGGCTTCACATGAATTGGAGTCTATTCCAAACCGTCTGCCCCAAAAAACAAGCGCTATGTAAGTGTCAAGCCTTAACGTGGATCTCTTGCACTCTGAACTAATTGAAGGGGAAAATTCTTCGAGTTTCAAGGAAATATAGGTGTCTACGTCCGAAGCGAGTCCTATTGAGTCTGGAGATGTTGAAAAATTGAATAAATATTTAAAGGAAGGTCAGAACGACGGGCTTTGGAAAGACCCAGAGAAGTTCAATAGAATTTGTTAAGTCTTTGTACGTTGTCCTACGATTTTGGTCGCCGAGGTAGAGAAGGCTTGCGGGAGGGAGGTGACCAGGATTGGCAGTTATAAAGATTTCGCATATTAATTGACGTCCTTGTATATTGATGATAATGATAATGATATAACTTTTGTGCATATTGTTTATTTGTGGCCCTTGTTGCCCCAGTTGCAACCTCGCTGCGCTCTGGCGCAAAATGATACTACTCGGGCCACAAATAGACCCTCAAGAGGCATATCGCCCTATTGTTTCATTTTCTTTGTCTATAGATTATTTCGAGCGACCAAGATTTATCAGGTGGAAAGCAATGCATTCGTAAAACTAAGTTATCTATCTTTGATGTAAGTAGATAATTGTGCAAGGACGAAGCCAGGGGATCGATTGGGTGGCTAGCCACCCACAACTCCCTTTGGAAATTTGTTTTTAGTTTATGTAAAATCTATATAGGAAGCTATATACTGGGTATATTGGGTAACAAAGAACTCCAATAAAATCAACCTGGGACCGTCGCCCTTGCAGGATCTTTAATGGCGGCGTAGTTGAGACGTACGCAGAGAACATTAAACATGATGTATAGAAAGTGTGTGTGCGTGTGTGATGGCACTATGAGTGAAAGTGGGCCAAATTGGGAACCAGTACATTGATTCTTTAATTTGTAGGCCAACTATAAAAAAAAAAAATATTTTGGCAGCAGTACCATTTTTTTGCAAGACTATGTCATCTACATTGTCATTCCCAGACCCTTCTCAGCTTTATTCATCATTTTCGATCAGAATGGTCTGGGTAAGAATGATGTCATCTATATCTTGTTTAATTCCATCTTTTTTTCCAGCGATTTGAGCTATAATCAAATATTCTTGGTTGAAGAAATGTCTTTTGTAAATCTTCCATGGTTAAAGATGTTGTAAGTAATTATACTAAATCTAAATCCCTAGCTAGTTTTTTATGAAGTGAAACGAGGTAACAAATTAACTCAAGCTTGCCACATATGAAATTTGGTGATTGAAGTTTAGGTGCGCGAGCAAAACAATAAGCCGGCTTGTGCTCCTAAATCGAGAAAGCTTCGTTACCAGCCCCTTTGTTTTACCTCCATTTTTGTTTAATGTGCCATTAACCCTTCCACAGTTTTTCGTTTTCTGTTTGGAAGACGCAGAAATAGCTGATAAGCTCTTTTAAAGTTTCCAATTTGATCCATTCCTTTCCGAGATATAGCTCTCCAAACATCGCAAAAGCTCTACTTAAATTTCCCGCGCCAGAAGTTTCCGCAAATTGCAAAAGGTCTGGTTCGTAAATGACATGACGTCGCTTAAGGGACGAACGTCTCTTATTCTGTTGCGTAATATCATCGAAGTGAGAAAAATGCGAGATAAATAAGTTGTTTGCGGGTGTTCAAATTAATTAAATATTGAAAAAAAGAATTTCAGTTCATCACATTCCAGTTTTGATTAACGATCGTCCCTTAAGCTACGTCACAGGTGGCTCGTCCCAGCCCCTTTTTATTTGCAGTTTTTTTCCAACGAATAAAAATGTTTGAAAGCTATATCTCGGAAACAAATGAACCAAATTGGAAATTTAAAAGAGCTTATCATCTATTTTTGAGCCTTCTATACAGAAAACTTTAAGACCAATTCATTTTTTCTTATGTCTTATGAATCTTTTGTATGGTAATCATTTTTGAAATGCCACTTTCTGATCATCCCGTTTTACTCGTAGACGACTTAATAGGAATTTCATCAAAGAAGTACAAAAAAGCATGTTTAGTGGTCTTGAAAGACTTGAAGCCATGTAAGTAAAAAACGAGGTATTAAAAGTATTCATAGTGGTGCAAGAATGGCAATCCTTACTCCTTGATGTTTTTCATTACAGAGATCTCGGAGAAAATTTGATTTCAAGTGTTGGATTGGATACCTTTTCTGGTTTTCCAGCTCTCCGTGCTTTGTAAGTTTTCTGTTCAGAAAGAATCTTTAACTGCCAACAGTACAGTCTCTATCGAGTGGGATTTTGTTGACTTGGTCGTGCGGGGAGTGGGAGCTCCAAGAAAACCTAACTCGATGGAGTCTGCAGTAAAAACGAGGCACTGTTCACCTGTCAATAGAATCTCAACTGATTGCCACTAGTTAAACCAGCTGCCAACTTTTATAATGCAGTATATATACAATGTTAATAATTAATGTTGTTTCTCGTGTTTAAGGAGTCTTCGCAGTAACCAAATCAAGGAACTGCATAAACACACTTTCCAAAACAACACAAATTTAACATATCTGTAAGTGTATAAGTCGTGACAATATCTTGCTTTTAAATGATCGAGTGCGTGAGGGAAGGAGGGAGGGGAGTTACTAGACGTTTTTGCAATAATGTTGTAACAAAAGATGTACGGATTCTTTTGTGATTTTGTTGTTTAGAAATGATTGTAGTATTGGTAATGATAATTAGACTGAATCAGCGTTTCACACGAGCAATGCCACATTTATAATAGTCTAATTATCATTACCAATACTACTATTATTTCTAAACAACAAAATCACAAAAGAATTCGTACACCTTTTGTTCCAACAGCACGAGATTTCCAAAATGTTCGTTATAGCAAAACATTGCCTACGAGGTTCTAATTCTTTACCTTCATTAGCTACCTTCAAGAAAATGTCCTCAAAAGAATCCCATCTGGCGTTTTCCGTCATCAAAAAAATCTTGCTATTTTGTAAGTTAAAATTGTTTTTTTTTTCATTATTACCAGTGAACTGTAAAGCATTGAAAGATCAACCCTCCCTCTCCTGGCAAGTTATTTATTTTGTGATGTTTTTGCTTTGATTCATACCTTAGGCTTCTTCATAAAAACAGAATTGAACAAATTGACAAGTCGTCTTTTGAAGGCCTTAAAAAGCTGCGGAAACTGTAAGTTGTTCAGGGGAATAACTAAACTCTTCCACTACTGGAATTCAGAATGCTACTCCCCACTGCCCTGGCATCCATTGGGGATCGATCCATGTTGAGACTTTGAAGTTTTTCGCACTCAATAGACGAGCATTATTTTAGCCTGGGCGTAATGTTTTCCCATTCATCGCCAGAAAACCGCGACATGCAAATGCGGTCAGCGGTATTCAATGGGCGCATTGCGCATGCGTTTAATAAGTGGAAAAAGAAAAAACCTACTCTATCGAAGATATTTAAACAAGGGAATCAAGATTAAGGCCCATCTCGACTTTATCTTAGAATTTTTTTAGTAGAAACTCGCGCGTTTTTCAAAAGTTCCCGCAAGTTTAGTAAAGACCGCTGACATTTCTGATTCATTCGCGGGCTTAGGGACCTTCCTGCATACATTTGGGCGCTATTGTCTGGGGGTCCCACTAGATATTCGGACCAAGTATGCTATTGTGTGCCCCGATCGGGAGCTGCTCTTCAAAATGGCGTTTCAACTACGAGATTTGGCTTATTCTTTGCGAAGATATCAAGCCCCGAAGTCAGGGCATTTTGCGAACTTTAACGGGGAAACATGGAGGTATTTTTAAGCTGTTTAACTGCTGCTATTGTTCAGCAATCGAAAGGAAACCTCGGATTTTATCCTAGAGCCGAGACTTAGTTTCGAGCTGGTGCTCAAATGATTAAACAATATTTCTGAATGCACACATTTGTTTCTTTTGTCGTCTATTCTCTGTTTCGGCGAATTACAAACTAATTTAACTTTCGTTTATTTTTCCGTTCTCATACAAACCTCTGCTTTCAGTGCGATTTCTCTAGGAGTCATTTTGAAATTTAAAAAGGAAACCTCAAATTTAGATTAAAGTAATATATTTCTTGCAGGTTATACTGTCCTATAAATGAATTACAAATTGTGATGCACACATTTTTGATCCGCCAACACACAGGCTATATTTTAGAGACTTTTTGTTTTAAACCCATACATTTCTTATAACTTTTCGCCGGCCGTATTTTCTTCTGAGCCGGGTTAACCATGCGTGACATGGGTAGCGACGCGGTTTTCTGGCGATGTTCAGACCACGTGTCATTCTCTTGAAAATTATCAGAATAAGAATGTACACGAGATGGATTGGATGGGCGTATCAGAAAAGGAATGTACACGAGATGGATTGGATGAACGTATTGCAAAAAGAATGTACACCAGATGGATTGGATGAACGGATTGCAACAAGAATGTACACGAGATGGATTGGATGGGCGCATCAGAATAAGAATGTACACGAGATGGATTGGATGGGCGTATCAGAATAGGAATGTACACGAGATGGATTGGATGGGCGCATCTGAATAAGAATGTACACGAGATGGATTGGATGGGTGTATCAGAATAAGAATGTACACGAGATGGATTGGATGGGCGTATCAGAATAGGAATGTACACGAGATGGATTGGATGGGCGCATCTGAATAAGAATGTACACGAGATGGATTGGATGGGTGTATCAGAATAAGAATGTACACGAGATGGATTGGATGGGCGCATCTGAATAAGAATGTACACGAGATGGATTGCATGGACGTGTCAGAATCAGAATGTACACGAGATGGATTGGATGGGCGCATCAAAATAAGAATGTACACGAGATGGATTGGATGAACGTATTGCAACAAGAATGTACACGAGATGGATTGGATGGGCGCATCAGAATAAGAATGTACACGAGATGGATTGGATGGGCGTATCAGAATAGGAATGTACACGAGATGGATTGGATGGGCGCATCTGAATAAGAATGTACACGAGATGGATTGGATGGGTGTATCAGAATAAGAATGTACACGAGATGGATTGAATGGGCGCATCAAAATAAGAATGTACACGAGATGGATTGGATGAACGTATTGCAAAAAGAATGTACACCAGATGGATTGGATGAACGGATTGCAACAAGAATGTACACGAGATGGATTGGATGGGTGTATCAGAATAAGAATGTACACGACATGGATTGGATGGTCGTATCAGAATAGGAATGTACACGAGATGGATTGGATGGGCGCATCAAAATAAGATTGTACACGAGATGGATTGGATGAGCGCATTACAATAAGATTGTACACGTGATAGATTGGATGGGTGTATCAGAATAAGAATGTACACGAGATGGATTGGATGGGTGTTTCAGAATAAGAATGTACACGAGATGGATTGGATGGGTGTATCAGAATAAGAATGTACACGAGATGGATTGAATGGGCGCATCAAAATAAGAATGTACACGAGATGGATTGGATGGGTGTATCAAAATAAGAATGTAGACGAGATGGATTGGATGGGTGTATCAGAATAAGAATGTACACGAGATGGATTGGATGGGCGCATTAAAATAAGAATGTACACGAGATGGATTGGATGGGCGCATCAAAATAAGAATGTACACGAGATGGATTGGATGGACGCATCAAAATAAGAATGTACACGAGATGGATTGGATGGGTGTATCAGAATAAGAATGTACACGAGATGGATTGAATGGGCGCATCAAAATAAGAATGTACACGAGATGGATTGGATGGGTGTATCAAAATAAGAATGTAGACGAGATGGATTGGATGGGTGTATCAGAATAAGAATGTACACGAGATGGATTGGATGGGCGCATTAAAATAAGAATGTACACGAGATGGATTGGATGGGCGCATCAAAATAAGAATGTACACGAGATGGATTGGATGGACGCATCAAAATAAGAATGTACACGAGATGGATTGGATGGGCGTATCAAAATAAGAATGTACACGAGATGGATTGGATGGGCGCATCAAAATAAGAATGTACACGAGATGGATTGGATGGGTGTATCAGAATATGAATGTACACGAGATGGATTGGATGGGCGCATCAAAATAAGATTGTACACGAGATGGATTGGAGGGTGTATCAGAATAAGAATGTACACGAGATGGATTGGATGGGCGCATCAAAATAAGATTGTACACGAGATGGATTGGATGAGCGTATTGCAACAAGAATGTACACGAGATGGATTGGATGAGCGTATTGCAACAAGAATGTACACCAGATGGATTGGATGAACGTATTGCAACAAGAATGTACACGAGATGGAGTGGATGGGTGTATCAAAATAAGATTGTACACGAGATGGATTGGATGGGCGCATCAAAATAAGAATGTACACGAGATGGATTGGATGGGCGCATCAAAATAAGATTGTACACGAGATGGATTGGATGAGCGCATTACAATAAGATTGTACACGTGATAGATTGGATGGGTGTATCAGAATAAGAATGTACACGAGATGGATTGGATGGGTGTTTCAGAATAAGAATGTACACGAGATGGATTGGATGGGTGTATCAGAATAAGAATGTACACGAGATGGATTGAATGGGCGCATCAAAATAAGAATGTACACGAGATGGATTGGATGGGTGTATCAAAATAAGAATGTAGACGAGATGGATTGGATGGGTGTATCAGAATAAGAATGTACACGAGATGGATTGGATGGGCGCATTAAAATAAGAATGTACACGAGATGGATTGGATGGGCGCATCAAAATAAGAATGTACACGAGATGGATTGGATGGACGCATCAAAATAAGAATGTACACGAGATGGATTGGATGGGTGTATCAGAATAAGAATGTACACGAGATGGATTGAATGGGCGCATCAAAATAAGAATGTACACGAGATGGATTGGATGGGTGTATCAAAATAAGAATGTAGACGAGATGGATTGGATGGGTGTATCAGAATAAGAATGTACACGAGATGGATTGGATGGGCGCATTAAAATAAGAATGTACACGAGATGGATTGGATGGGCGCATCAAAATAAGAATGTACACGAGATGGATTGGATGGGCGTATCAAAATAAGAATGTACACGAGATGGATTGGATGGGCGCATCAAAATAAGAATGTACACGAGATGGATTGGATGGGTGTATCAGAATATGAATGTACACGAGATGGATTGGATGGGCGCATCAAAATAAGATTGTACACGAGATGGATTGGAGGGTGTATCAGAATAAGAATGTACACGAGATGGATTGGATGGGCGCATCAAAATAAGATTGTACACGAGATGGATTGGATGAGCGTATTGCAACAAGAATGTACACGAGATGGATTGGATGAGCGTATTGCAACAAGAATGTACACCAGATGGATTGGATGAACGTATTGCAACAAGAATGTACACGAGATGGAGTGGATGGGTGTATCAAAATAAGAATGTACACGAGATGGATTGGATAGGTGTATCAGAGTAAGAATGCAATCGAGAAGGATTGGATAGACGCACAAAGAGTAAGAATGTATTTCAAATTAATTGTATGAGCGTACAATAATAAGAATGTGCCTGGCATTGATGTAATATTTCAAAAACGAGTACGAGTGTTTCATTAGGGTTTCTAAACACGAGAAAACCTTTGAAAGCACGAGGCCGCAGGCCGAGTGCTTTTATGGTTTTCGAGTGTTTGGAAACCCTAATGAAACACGAAGCACGAGTTTTTGGAATGACTTCTCAATCGAGAAAATAATTCATTATACAGGAATGGAGATAGTTCTTTATACTATAGTACGTCATTCATTATGTTGCCTGGGATTATGAGAGTTGTTTTGAATTCCTCTCGTGCGGAATTTAGTTGATTTCGAAATACTGTAGGGCTTATAAGGAGTGTTACGGAGTGCTCACTGGAGTGAAGCAGTTGTGTTCTCTTAAGTGTAATTTCTGATCAACATATGGAGAGTATTTGGTAGCGTGGGAATAAAATTTTTCCTAAACACTAGTTTGCCAAGGAATTCACCAATAGCTCAGCTGGTATAACGAGGGACTTCAACTCCAAGGGTCGCAGGTTCGAGACTCGGTAACGTCGAAAAAAAGGTAAAAAAAAAATGATAGAGAGAATGATAGAGGAAAGCGTAGGGGAAATACAGAGGAGGTTGGTAACTAGGGGATAGTAGGGGGATAATTCTTTTGAGATTTCCCACCACCATGTAGAATTAGAAGCATTTTCATCACTAGTGATTAAAATATTTCAAACACCGGCCAACCTATAATCGTGTTTCATTGGGGTTTCAAACCCATACACGTGGTACGAATGGTGCGTTCACATTGGTTGATTAGTTCATGAATTATTAATGAGTTTAAGAAGGAATGTTGTGTACTGCTGAACTCAGTGAACAAACCTGATGCTTTTCTTGCTGATATTTGTTACACTGATATTTTCTTTTTCTTGGTCACGTGGTTTTGGATATATGTCTTTGTGATCGGCGACCGTTTACTGGTGAAAAAGGAAAACTCATATGCCTTTGAGGAAAATAGAGAGCTGGACAAAAGCTTCCTTAAATCAAAAAGTGACAGTTCTATCTGATTTCTAAGCTGAATCAGACCCTGGTGGAAAAGAGGTTGGGCTCCCTGCGGTATGTGGATCTCCGTCATACCACAGGCAGTCCATACTAAAGTTGAATAGTCTACAGTCACACTCACAAATAAAAATATCTACCCACGGTTTACTTATTTTTTTATTGAATAGCATTAAAGCGTTGGTACCGTACCGTATATCCATCTCTTTGGAATAAATATAAGACAAGTGAGAGATTCTGGAACGCTTTTCGACTTTTTGTTTGATAAAGCTGAAAAGAAATTGTAAAATATACAGAATAAATTTCACAGCAGGAATCATAATAGACCTCTTTACCTTCGTATGCAAATTGCCCATTTCAGACCACATGGCATTCCCTTGAGAAACGTTCTTTTGTTAAAATATTTACACATGAAAGAATCAACTCCCAAGAGTGGCATCACGTGGTTTGAAATGGGCACAACAAACAACGAAGGTAAAGAGGTATATTTAGTTAATGTTAAGAAGAAGAAAGCAAAAGAACAAAAAAAAAAAAGGTTGATCAAATAATTTGCGAAAAATGTTTTATCCGGATACGATGGGATTCGAACTCACATCAACCGTCTTAAATTAAAAAATATATATATATTCCACTGTGCCATACCCCGAGACATCCGCAGAGCTGGGCCGTCGTATGGACTTCGGACCTGACGGTAATAAAATCCTTCTGCCCTTATAGTACGGATAACACAGAAAAAAGTTCTAGCCGAGTCATCAGGGGAGAGACCAGCCGGCTAATCCCTTGCCCTATCTGCAACGCACGTTGAATTCAAGTGGAAAATAATATACTCTATTTGGTGCATTGTTATCATGGCTATTATTATGCAAATCTTGTGAAACCGTGGCCAAGTGGAAAAAACTTGGTCTTCGAGCAAACTCAGTCAAGCCCGTTGGGCTGGGTCAGTGCTTGGATGGGTGACCATTTTTCAGCAAATAGTGTCCCATTCTTTATATGAAGTGCACGTACTGAAAAAATTAAACAATATTCAAAGAATTGCAGGTTGCGGAGAACGTATACCAGAACAGCATGGTTAACAAGAGACAAGAGACCCTAGTCGAGTTCAAGGGATACTCCTAGTTCAGGTGAGGGGAAACTCCTAGTTGAAGTAAAGGGAAACTCCTAGTTCAAGTGAAGGGATACTCCTAGTTCAGATGAGGGGAAACTCCTAGTTCATGATCAGGTGAAGAGATACTACTATTATAATAAGCTTTAATTACTACTTTTGGCAAAAGAACTACAGTAGAATTACAAACATAAAGTCAGTCAGGCATGGGCTACTCCTAGTTCAGGTGAAGGGATAATCCTAGTTCAGGCATGGGCTACTCCTAGTTCAGGTGAAGGGATAATCCTAGTTCAGGCATGGGCTACTCCTAGTTCAGGTGAAGGGATAATCCTAGTTCAGGTCAAGAGATACTCCTAGCTAGCTTAGATCAAGAGATACTCATAGTTCAGGTGATGGGATACTCCTAGTTCAGATCAAGGGATACTCCTAGTTTAGTTCAGAGGATACTTCTAGTTCAGCAGAAGCAATAATCCTAGTTCAGGTGAGGGGATCCCCTAATAAAGGTGATGGGATACTGGTAAGAACTCCTAGTTCAGGTGAAGGGATACTCCTAGTTCAGGTGAAGGGATACTCTTAGTTCAGCAGCAGGGACACTCCTAGTTCAGGCGTAGGTTACTCCTAGTTCAGTTGAAGCGATACTCTTAGTTCAAGTGAATTTAAAGGATACTCCTAGTTTAGGTCCAGGGATACTCCAAGTTCAGGTCCAGGGATACTCCAAGTTCAGATGATGGGATACTCCTACTAGTTGAGAGGAAGAGATATACTCCTATAGGGGCGTAGCCAGGATTTTGCTTCAGTACTGGAGGCCCAAATTTAAAACCCGTTTCAGAACATCAACCAAAAACCGGGTAACCAAAAGAACGACCAACCAAAAAATCGCCAACCGAAAAAAGAGGAAAGGCGATGGAGAAGGGGGCCCGGGCACCTTGGGCCCTCCCCCTGGCTACGCCCCTGTCCTAGCTCAGTTCTCCGTTCGCGGGATCGGGGGAGTGAGTCGCCTTAATGTCAGATTTACAAGTATTGAAAAATAATTAAAGCTTTTGGCGTTGCAGTGTAACACCTCACCTCGTTAACCTTCAACGCTACATTTTCAAGCATCGAGAGACAAGTTGCTGAGAACATTGTACAGTGTAACAGGGCTTAAGCAACATGCAGTATGGAACAAAACCTTCACCAACCTTTTTTGAAATAAATTCTCGTCATGCAAAAAAAAAAAAAAAAAAATATATGGTTCCTGCTCTTAAAGGGGCACTATTGGATGTAAATCGATGAAAATTGGAAATGACTTGAAACTTGGTTAAACTTATCTATATGGCTCCAATAGTAGCCAAGCAACATATTTTCTTCGCTGTCAAAAGTGGCAGATAAAAATTATCAATTATTGTAGCATCTAAAATGTGAGTAAATGATGTCATTTACTGAACCCTACTATTCTTTTAGATTTTAAACCAACATTTCTCAACGGCAAGTGGTTTCCAAGCTCAACGTTTTCCCAATCTGGTTTTCATAATCATAATTGAGTCATATTATCGTCAAATATTTGAAATATTCGGACTTTCAAAAATTGGGGCGTTTTCATCCAAGTGCCCCTTTAATAAACATGACTGTCATGAAAAACCTATAATTTTATACAAGCACCTAGAAATTCTAGTTACCACAAGTCTTTATTAATATATTCAATGTCTGATGATGTGGATTGTCAGTGTCCTGAACATGTCAGGCGACGGGCGATTCTCGTTGCCCTGAACATGGCAGAGTTACATTTTGGCAATGCATTTAGAATCAGCATACACTGTATATTAATATGTAAATTATCCTGACCCTCACAAGACAGAGGTCATGTGGAAGGGTTAGAATATGTATATTTTTATCCTTCCCTACGGTTTCCCCTAAAAAAAGGACGAAAAACAGGCAGGTTTGTAATAAAATGTAAGTCGTTTTTATTTTCTTCTTTTTACACTTTGGTTTTTATTTGAAGTTTGAAGCCTTTACCATATTTATTGAACCTGTATATTTCATCACCAACAAGACGTAGACGTATTGGACTCTGTCTTTTTTTCTTGGGAAGCTCAATTTCCTCCTCCTCTTCATCTTGTTGATTATCTGTTTCCCAAGGCTCTGTTTTCTGAAAGATAAATAAATGTATATGAATATATAAGAAATATTTTGCATTCTAGATACAGTAGTCTTTGGGAAACTTGTCTCTAACGATAACGTGCAATCGAAGAATACTTTGGAAACATCTACGAAATCAAGGAAAGTTTTATACGTCCAGGACTTACCCATGCTTCATGATAAAGAACAGTTAATAAGTACAATGCATAGTCTTTGTTCTGTTTCCTTGTAGGACACCTTAGAATATACAAAAATATATTAAGAAGAGTAAAATCTTAGTTTTTCTAAGTTTTGGGATATGAACAGGGATTAGCCATTCACCACTTTCCATACGTTGCTGCACTGGTCACAGACAAAACACAGACAAAACCTTGCGGCATTGACTAAATGCTGTGTGTTTGACAGGTGAAAAGATGTATGGAAAGTGATGAATTTGGTGGCTTGGGTATAAAACCATATATAGGTCAGTTAAGTTCCATCCCTATCAGATATGACAGATATGAATGAATGAATGAATGAATGAATGAATGAATGAATGAATGAATGAATGAATGAATGAATGAATGAATGAATGAATGAATGAATGAATGAATGAATGAATGAATGAATGAATGAATGAATGAATGAATGAATGAATGAATGAATGAATGAATGAATGAATGAATGAATGAATGAATGAATGAATGAATGAATGAATGAATGAATGAATGAATGAATGAATGAATGAATGAATGAATGAATGAATGAATGAATGAATGAATGAATGAATGAATGAATGAATGAATGAATGAATGAATGAATGAATGAATGAATGAATGAATGAATGAATGAATGAATGAATGAATGAATGAATGAATGAATGAATGAATGAATGAATGAATGAATGAAGTCATATTTAGTTGTTTTTGGGAGGAACAATTCATTCAGATACACAGATATGTTAACAGATTATCATTTGTGATCTGTCAGAGTAATTTATTAAAGCGTTTGATCAAAAAGATTTTTCACAGCATGTCCATTTTCATATTTACATGGACCAGGCAACTAAAATTCTAATTTCCCAGGCTTGGGTTTTTTTAAAATCTTGTAATTAAAATTTTCAACAGCACAGGACACTTATAATTTCTATAACAGAAGTCAAGATCCTTGGTCTGTTGTCTTGAGTTGGTCATAAATTTTATTAAATAAATAAATACATATAAATAATAAATAAATGTTAATAAATCAATATTAAATAAATTCTAATTTAAAAGCAGCTTGATGTTCTAATCAAAATGCATCCATAACTCACACTATTTGCTTGTATTACAGAACTTTCACAACGTTTCAGTTGTATTTTCAACCACAAGGTAAACAATAATTTCTTGGAAAACATACCTGTCAGTTATTATTGTCATTGTGTCTGTGTCAGGGTTATATCTTGGACCTACAAGATCAATCAGCTTCTTTCTTGCATGACCATCAAGAATCAAATCTTTCAAGCAAATCTATAAAATAATCAGGTTGGAAATATATCCAGGAATTTATTGAAATTACCTTTCCGTCTTTTGCCTTTGCCGATGACAACCTTTTTTGAAATAGGTGTATTAACCACCAATGAAATTGGGGCTTACAAGTACTTTACTAGTACTCCCTGAGTAATTACAGTATGCTGCATATATATATGTACCGGTACCAGGTACTACAGTAAAGTTCTATACTGTACCTGAAGTTTGACTTTACGAGAGCCAGGATGATAGACTGATGGACCAGCAAAAAGGTAATTTCTAGTTGTAATTTTGAGAGTATGTGATGAAAGATCAACATCTGATGGCCACTCTTTGCACAGAGCTACAAAGGAAAAGACTATCATTAGCAATAAAACAACCGTCATATTCACAGACTAGTATTGTAGCTATCAAATAATGATAGTGTGTGAAGCTGAACATTGGGTCCATCCTCACTAGATACAGTAGGATCAACAAAGTACATATAATTGAGCATTTCATTTAATACATTGATTCCGAACATGGTGGACATGCACACATGGTTTTTCTGGGTCGAGTGGGAAAAAACAAGGCTAGTCAGATGTTCTTGATCTGTGATCTTTGTTTTTATTTACCATTCAAGCCCATGGGAAAAGCCAGCTTTCCACAGATCATGGACGACTGACTAACCTCATTTTTACTTTCTTGATCCAGGAAAACTGTGTGTCTTCCATGGTCAGAATCAGTGAATGTTAGGCAGTATGTTAAATTATTATCAAATTAAATGCAAGCTATGATTGAGTAAATGTACAAATAAATGATGTGCAAATTCAAGATTTTTCCAGCTACATGTATGTCTTTCATACAGTATGAACTTAAGCTTCTTTATTTGATAAAACACAAGTACATTGATAATGGCAGCTTACGTTTGAGTGCTTCACAGTGACGCTCGATTGCTGGGGGACTGAGATGGAAAAAATTTGTTACCTGGTAAAAATAAAAGATATATTAAACTGTCATCAAAATACTAGTCTAAGAAATAAAAATCAGTGATTCTAAGAACTCCTTCTGGTTTTGAACCACAGATTAAATTCATTCTAAATATTTAAGGGGTGGGTACAGTTTTTCACTTAAGAAAGATGACAGAGAAGTTCTAAGAATGGCGCCTTGCCCCTCCGGCCTCTTATGCATGCCTGGTTAGATTTATTACCATCTATAACCTCAACCCAGAATAATTTCAAGGAGTGTGGCTGTTACCTAGAAAGGTAGATCACATAGTGTATTTTTTATGTTTGTTTTTCAACTCCAAAGGTGGGTGTCTAGCCACCCTATCTGCCACCCCCTGGATCCGCTCTTGCAATAGACTCCACCTCCATTATTAGGAATCCATAGAAAATAAATCACGATTGACTCATGAGGAAAATATCAATGGTTTCTTTTTGTAAACTAAAGGTAAAAACATGCAATTTAATTTTTTCATGTGACGTTGCATGACTTTGCAAAAATTAGAGATCGCACCAGGTGACCATAGTGTGACATTGCACTCGGCATTGCCAGTGACGTTGCAAAAAGTACAAAAACAAGTTCTACTTTTGTGGCAGCGCACGGGACGAACCTGACCATGCAAACACAACGTCGCACAGGTGGTCACATGATGCGATCTAGTTTTTGCATCTAGTTTTATTCTAATTAAAATACATGCATGGCTTCATTAACATTCAATATCAGCAAGTATATCAATTAAATTATTAACACTTACCTTCATTAGTTCAATATTCCCCATTGTCCTGTTTGGCTTATGGTCTATTCTGTTATGTTTTGGTCTACCCATTCTGAAGAACACAGGGATGACTGATGGATTGAATGTCTGTGCACCTGAGAATACAGATGGCCAGTCTGTTGTCTCTGGGACCATCTTGATTGCTCTGGAAGGATTCTAGGGTCAACATAAAGATATGACTCAAATCTGCTTTGTCAGCAAGTTTTTTTAGAGGAACTGATAAAGGCATTTCTAGTTTACTATCACATAAACATTTAATTATAACTGTAAGCTTAAGTACAGTACTCACACTAGCTGGTTTACGTCCTGATCGGTTGCGCCCTTGTCTGTTTCTATCTGAAAAAAAATGTCAATTGATTCTGATTTCAGCTTTTTTTACCTTCAAAGTTAAAACATAACTTAGACTTACTGCTTTACAATTTATTATCATTTACAAATGATAAATAATTTATGCATTTTATTTTGACATTGAGGTTTAGTAATGCACAACCGATTAACCCCCCTCCCACATGTAGAAGCAGGGATGGTGGAACACATTTTAAAGTCAGGGGGGACTAAAGCCCCCTGCGGCTCCGCTGTCTCTGAGAAGAATCAACGTAAATAATCAAATTTTCTCTTCAATTTCATTCATCTTAAATTTTTATTAAGCTTAATTCATATTATTTTCTTCATTTTAATTGATAACTAGCTAGGAGACAAATAAGCTTACAAGAAGATGAATGCATACCTCTCGGATTTGGTGCTCTGTTATTCCTCATCATCGACGAAGCAGCTTTCCCAACAAAGGTAGCATAAGAGCAACATGGTAAAACCTTATTAATGAAGCTATTTACAGCTCCAGAACGTGAAGAAAACCCAAGAAAAAGGATTTTTTGTGCCGCCATTTTCCCAGCACTCGTGGCCGCCATCTTGGATTAGAACTAGTACCCAAGCTATCTGGGCCAACATTGGATCGAGGGTGACGTCAGTCAGTTGAAGGAACAAGAAACATGGCGGACATTGATAAATGGATAGAGATCTCTAAAAAATGCGAATATCTACCAGAAAACGACCTTAAAGTATGCTATTTATGGCTTGTTTAAATACTCTATTAATCAAAGATATCGGGATGGTAGCTTTAATTTTATTTTCTTCGAAAATTTTGATATTTTGTTGCAGAAACTTTGTGATCTTGTGTGTGAGTTGTTGCTGGAAGAGTCAAACGTGCAACCTGTTTCAAGTCCTGTCACAGTTTGTGGAGATATTCATGGACAAGTAGGTCTATCTTTTTCTTGTACAGGGCTTTGGGGCTTTGGGCAGTGGAATCTAAGGGGATTTTAAGATGTTTAAGCTAGCTACAATGTAATTAAGTTACCGTAAATATGTAATCTCGATTTTTACATAACATATTTGATTATTTACTGCATGTAGCCAGACATATTATGAGAAATAAGTTACTTGTAATAGTGTGAAATAAAATAGCTTACAAAATAAGGGAACTGGAATGGGAAATATCTTTTCCACAATTTTTAATCTAGCCACTAAGGATGAAAATAAGGCAAGCTGATTGGTTCCCTCAGCATTCTAAATCCTGCAATCCAGAACATCCATCCAATCTCAAGCTTTAAAGTTTAATGATTTTGTTTCTATAGCCAATCATGTACTTTATAACTAGGTGACACAAACATGTCAGTCAACCTAACTGTTGGCCGATTATCTGCCGGCAACAGTACAGTCAGCTGACTACTGACAGACGTACAATCCACTTCCCCAAAAGTAGCCAGTCACCTTAAACTCCAACAAATAGGGTTTGATAAATAAAAATTGAAGGGATTTTTTTTGACTTGATTAATCACTGCCCAGTCTGAGAATCGGCAAAATTCTGGGTCCAGTGATAACTTTGGAGATATTTTATTTTGTAAATGGCAATTTACCAAAATTTATTGTTGTTCAATTATATAGCAATTGTATAATGGTTGCTAATTATTGTAATTTTATTTGTCTTTTCTAGTTTTATGATCTGGAGGAATTATTTAGGACTGGAGGACAAGTTCCAGACACGTCTTATATTTTTATGGTATATCTTTGTGACTTTATTTACAGTATCTAATAATATCCTATAATTTATTGTAATGTTATTTATCTTCTACTTTGCAATAAAACTGTTGAATACTATGTATGTACACATATTTACACCCCCAGCTATAAGGCATAGTACGCTGTCAGGGCTCAAAATAAGGGCCAGTCATACGCTGGTCAAGATGTTTGGCGTATGATATTTTAAATATTATATATATTTTTTCAAATATAACCAGTCAACATGTCCATTCAAAACTGTATTTGACCTGTCAAGTACCAAATTTGGTGCCGGACATTGACCGTTGACTGGCCGTTATTTTGAGCCCTGCGCTCTCATGATAACAAGTACAACATAGAAGTTAGTTTTAATCATTCATCTTCATTTTTTTATAGGGGGACTTTGTTGATAGAGGTTACTACAGTCTTGAAACCTTCACTAGACTTCTCACATTAAAAGCAAAGTAAGTTCAAACAATGAGAAGTGATTTTAATTATTATTAATATTGCTGCGAGCAATCCTAAATGTCCCATTTCTTTTTGTTGTTTTTTTATCAATTTTTTTCATCACCTACTTTTCAACAGCACAGTATAGCAAAAATTAAAGTTTTTTAAAAAATTATTTTAATATATTAACATATAATTATGGCGAGAATAGAGCAGGGAAAAAAACTGAAGTGAAAATCGTTATATTATAATGTTAGATAATTTAGTGAAAACTAAAAATACCTATGAGCGTCCCTTTAAAAATATTTAATGTCCAGTGTCCCTCTGAGAATCAATGGTTGGGACATTTTGACCCTCCACAACAAAATTAAATTGTGCGTGCAGCACTTCATTTTCGTTTGGATACCATTAGTTTACTTTTATTGCATCAAGTTGGGAAAGGAATACAGTTTTTGAGGGGTTATATGCATTATGGTTTGCAGATTAGGTAAACAATATTTTGCAAATCGAATTTTATGTTTAACTTATCAACTAATTATAAGTATTTTATTTTTGTAGATGGCCTGATCGTATAACTTTATTGAGAGGTAATCATGAAAGCAGACAGATCACTCAAGTGTATGGATTTTATGGTAAATATGTTACCTAGATAAATGTAATTGTAATTAATAGTATTAAGTACATTGTACTTGAATTATTTGACAGTGACAACGAGGCATCCAGGGACAAATTTAAAATTTACAGTCTTTTCTTATAATTTAATACCACAAAATTGATGTGTTCCCAAACATAAGAAGGAAAGAAAGACCGAACAAGTGTGTATACTTCGCATAGACACCTACATCATGTGCAAGAAATATAATTGTATTCATGTTTTCATTTCACTTGGCTTTTTGACAAATGCTTGGGGCATCCTGCTAGCTACGTAGCAGAGGCTCCTGTGTAGACGAATCCTGGCAAAGAAAATGGTTAAATTCTTTGATATATACACCACCTCCCCCACCATGGATGAACCAAACAGGTTTTGAAACTGGTTTCAACTGGAAATAGGAAATCTAGAAAACCCCTTAACCCTTTTTTGAGCCCGGTACTATAACAATTCAAAATGGCGTTGGCTGTCAAAACCATATTGCTTATTATGACAGAGTTGCTAAGTTACCAAACACATGCATGCGCAACAAAGAAAACAGCCTGGACCAGCAGAGTCTCCCATTTTCTCTGCCAGGATTCGTCTACACGGGAGATTCTGCTAGCAGGGAAGCTTGGGATTTGATCTACTGTAGCTTGAGAAACAACTAATGGAAAAATTATAATTTTAACCCTGTGAGATAAGTAAAGTAACCTTTCTTTTGTTTTTCTTTCTGCAGATGAATGTCAATCAAAATATGGGAATGCCAATGCATGGAGATATTGTTGTAAAGTCTTTGACTTATTAACTATTGCTGCTGTAAGTTGTGTTCAGTGAAAGTTGATTGTAATTTCTACTGATTTTATTTTTTCTGATGTTAATTTCCTTGTACTAAGCAATCTTATTGATCTGTTGTATGTGATGCTGCCTTGCAGTTGCACTTACGTATACTTTTGATATAAATTTCTAGTTTCTGTGAAAGGCATTACAGGGCTCAAAATGATGGCCGGTCAAATACAGTTTTGATCGAACATGTATGATGACCGGTCATATTTGAAAAAAAATGAAATAAAATATCATGACTGGCTGTTATTTTGAGCCCTGCATTGCATTTCACTCTCACAAGACTTCTTTCATAATCTTTCTCAAATATTCACATACAACTTTATGACTCACATAAACATTCTTTCATATGAAGAAGAAAATTGAATTCACAAAATATGCTCAAAATTAACATCTTTATTTGCTAATTAACTGCTGACATTGTGAAATTGTTCAACCACTAGATTGTATGACTTGTTACAGTGTATTTACAGCTGTATTATAATAGCCAATGTGCATGAGCTCGTATTTCTAGAACAAAGCATGATGGGAAACTGAGTCCTTATGCTATTTTTGGCTCCTTTACAAATTCATCTAACAGTTTTTCCTTCATTTTTTATGGAAAATAATGTAAGTATTTCTGTTGTTATTGTTACCAGATTATTGATGGTCAAGTACTCTGTGTCCATGGTGGTCTCTCACCTGATATCAAGACTATAGACCAGGTAACACTACCATTCTTTAATAGACCTCTTTACCTTCGTTGTTTGTTGTGCCCATTTCAGACCACGTGTTGCCACTCTTGGGAGTTGATTCTTTCATGTGTTAATATTTAAACAAAAGAACATTTCTCAAGGGAATGTCATGTGGTCTGAAATGGGCGATTTGCATATGAAGGTAAAGAGGTCTATTACACCATTGTTGAAGCTGGTTTTTTAAATAAATTATAGTTGTTCAACCTTGTACACTAGCTCAGAAAACACTCAAGTATTCTTTTATTTCTAGCATATTTATTTTAATTATTGTTTTCCTTTTGCTATTTTAGATACGAACTCTTGATCGTAATATGGAAATACCTCACAAAGGAGCATTCTGTGGTATCCTTTAATAATAATTGCACTCCATTAGCTGTGTGTGTGTGTTAGAATTCTGAAAATGCATTTTAAATGATCTTTATATATAATTCACAAGTGATATATTTGAACTGTATTCCTTGACAAAGTATAGACCTTGTTTGGTCTGATCCTGAAGAAGTAGACACATGGGCTATCAGCCCTAGAGGTGCAGGATGGCTCTTTGGACCTAAAGTGACAAGTGAGGTAAGTGGTCGTGGCCCATTAAATTCCGATACTCACAATATCTCAGTTTGTTCTGTTCTTGTGTGACATTTTTAACAGCACATTTACAAATTTTTGATAAAAATGTATATGGATTGGATGATAGATGTATTGATCATGGAGGGCAGTGTCTGCCTTTCATTTCATGCTCACCTGGTATTCATGAGATTCCTTCAGCTAGAAAATGAACTGCTAAGTGGTTCTTCATAAAATATTTTCAATAATTACCTTTCTGAATTCGCTTGACTGATAACAGAACAAGAGCTTCAAATAGACCTAATCTGCTAACGCGTTGCTATGTACGTTTCCACCCAATTCAAATCCTCTGGGAATAAGATTCTTTGTCTGTCGTATTTCAATATCACGAGGAAATGAAACTTTTTGAAACAAAAGTTCTTATTCCAAGAGGTTTTGAATTGGGTGGAAACGCACATAGCAAGGCGTTAGACGATTATAGATCTATCCAGGCTGAAGTTTTCAAATCCATATATTAACTGCATTTTACTACTCCAGCCTCGCCTTGAATCTATTGTTCTGTGGTCACTCCAGTGAATTTGGGAAAGGTCTATTGCAATTCAGACAAAGTTGACTTTAGCTTTTCCTTTTCCAGTTTGTCCACATCAATAACCTGAAGCTGATATGCAGAGCTCATCAATTGGTGCATGAGGGCTACAAGTACATGTTTGACGAGAAGTTAGTCACAGTATGGTCTGCTCCCAACTACTGCTATCGCTGTGGTAATATTGCCTCCATATTATCCTTTACTGATGCAGATACGAGAGAGCCAAAGCTTTTCCAGGCAGTACCTGATTATGAGAGGGTTATACCTCCAAGAACTACTACTCCTTACTTTTTGTAAACTGTTAATATTAAGACTGTTCATTACTAGTGCATAAGCATGAAGTGAATACAAATATGCTTATGCTTATGTCGCAGAATAGTCCCTTTCACAGATCCCATCTTGAAAGGTAGCTGTGCCTTTGCATCAAAGTGAGACAAATGGTGAGCTTGCAATGATAGAGACGTGAATAGTTGTCCAAGGTGTTAAAAATGTGTCTATCGTTCAAGGTCACCATTTGTCTCGCTTCGATGCAAAGGCACAGCTACCTTTGAAGATGGTGCAGGGAACTGTGAAGGGGGCTGTGAAGGGGGCTATTTCCAGTGAGGACATACACTCTACTGATGCTTATGTATATACAGTATGCTTATGTCACAAGTGAGGTCCAGGCTTTACTAACTATTAGAGAATGTAGTGCTCAGAAAAAATGGCCAGTGTAAGCAGTGTCTTGACCTCATAAGGGCAACTAGTCAAGACTTGAGAGAACTAAGGACTGAGGATAATTCACTACCTGGCATTAGTCTGCATTTTAACCCTTTACCCCCCTTAGAGTGGCATATGGCACTCTGCATCTTCATTGTACAGTATTTACGGAATTATCAATATTTAGTTTTTAAATTGCAATCTAATTTTGTGTTAGTGTATCAGGAACAAAAATAGCAAACCTGCTCATTCCAAATTAAACATAGCTTAGAGTATGAAGTAAAATAACCTGTAAGACAGTATTCGTTATGGAGTGCCATTGTGTTCACATAAATCATGCTATTGTAATCCATACATTGTACAATTACATATTTAAGACAAGATTGAGTGATTTTACTTGACTTGTGAAACAAAGTTCAGGGGCGGATCCAGGGGGGGTAGGAGGTGCATACCAACACCCCCAAGCAAAATTTCCCCCCATTTTGAAGATACCCAATGTTTTCTTTCTTTGATTCTGAGGGTTGCACCCCCCTGGGCTAATTTTTTGCCCTGCACCCCTCCCTGAACAAAATCCTGGATCCGCCCCTGAAAGTTGTAATATTAGTAACAGTCAAACTAAAACAAAAGAAAGCAACGGAATTGTCCTATGACGCTATGACGTCACAGCTTGCTTAAATGGACAATAATAGAAATTTAGGCTAAATCTTCTTTCGTTCAAGATATTTAGTGTAGTATTTAGCTGCTCACTTTCCTCTATCATAGACCAAATTTTATTGTGATTTCATTTGTTTTGCTGCTATTTTTTCCCCTCTGGCGACCATGATCAGCGATAAAACAATAGATTGTTTTGATGTGACGTCATAGTGAAATAGGGCAAAGTTTCTACTGCTTTGTATTATACTAGCTAATTTATTATTTTTCTCATGGGCAAGTAAAATCACTCGGCTCAATGGCTACAATACTAATGCAATACATTTTATTTCTCTGTAAGGAAATTTTTCTAACACATTACATGATTCTGGCTACTTTTCTCGTTCATTTGTGTTTGGGTATAGAATAGATATATTCGACAAAGCTTTGACAATTTATAATTTAATTTTATATATTAAAACGTTGCATTTTTAGAGATTTTTTTGTGTAATCCAAAAGGGTTTATAAAATATTCATGATATTATGACATTAAAAATTTACTGACTCATTATTGAGTTTGATAAGGGCCTTTTATTTCTACTAAAGCGCCGACCTGTTGCCTTCCTATGTCTGAATGAAGACTTTTCTTTTTTAGGGGACTGGGTTCCAGTGAATTGGATTTTTTCAAGATCAGGGATTTCTGTCAGCCTTTACCAATTCGTTTTATTAAATCATTATTTCGAAATTCTTAGTTGGGCTTTGGTACCATAAGAATATAGTTTTCGTAAGATAAGTGCACAGTGTGGACTGGTCAGAAAAATGTTTTTTTTTGGCCAGGGAAATGTTTGGGAAAAGTCGGGGAATATTTTTCCAAATGAGTGAGAACTCTGACAGGGGAGCCCAATGAATTGTCCTTATTCCAATAGCTGTTGTTACGGATACATGCAAACGAGAAGCAAATGAAACGACAAGCTTTGTATCGACCCGATAGCCTCACTTGTGTGATTCTTAAAACAAAAGAATATCTCATTTGCATGCATCCGTAATAACAGGTCTCTTTTTCTGTGTAACAAAGTGTCGCTTCATCTATCATCATCAGCATCATCATGGACGGATCCAGGGAAGAGGTGCACCCCCCCCCCCCCCCCATTGGAGCAACTTTTCCCCTATTTTGAAGACACCCATACGGTAAAATATATATGCTTTTAAGTTTAAGGGGAAAATGTGAAAATTTGTGCCGATTAATTCTATTGTTTGAATACTAAATCATGATTGGCTAATTTGTATGAAAATTTGCATGGTGGCCTTGATTGGAGTAGTCGCACCGTACTCATAGCAAAATCTGCATGATGCATAATGTACCGTTCAGAATACAGCTATTTCAAAAAAACGTTGAGTACTGAATACTGCATACTGAATAGTGCATTCCAAGACCGAAATGCATTTCGGGTCATGTAATATTTTCTAAAGTAAAATGAATAATAATATTAATTAATTTCATCCTTAGTGCATTTCATCCGAAACAATATACTAGCTATGTATTGAGAGCAAATCGCTGTATATTGACTTTTTATGTCAATTTAATGAGGCCCACAATGCCCTTTGGTCTTAGAATGCACTATTCAGTGTTCAACATTCGCAGGATACAAAAAACTAACTTTTCGACGAGGATGGGATTCGAACCCACGCGGGCAGAGCCCATTGGATTAGCAGTCCAACGCCTTAACCACTCGGCCACCTCGTCTGCATGATTTTTTCTTTGCTATATTCGTATATAATAATTTGCAACATCGTATTTTTCAAATACCACGTGACTGCTTCGTAACAGATTTCTGAGTACTACTTTTTTGAGAAGGATTAATCAGTCACTGAACTGTGTTAAAAGCTTCAAAAATAACCTATTCGTGTTTGTACTTTTGTTTTTAACTAATTTGTAGCAATAGCCTGATGACATCTGCATATGAAGCTTTTGAGTTGAACAAATGGTTCAATGACTCCAGCCGTTACCATGGCGATATAGTGTGCGTAATAAGGCTTCTTTTAGAAAACTTTGCAGGCCTCAAAATATCAAAACTAGTTCTCCTTTAAGCTATACCAGGGAGGTGGCATACCTCCCACCTCCCATTCCCTGGCTATACATAATTTTCATTTTGATTTTTTTTAATAGATAGTACTTAAATTAAAAATTTTCTATAAATTCGTTTTAGAATATAAGATTAATCTACTTACATAAATAAATTGATAATTAAAATAAGTTCTATCAGATTTCGCTTTTCTTTGAGGGTTTGTTTTTAATCTTCTCGTGTTTCTTCCTCTTCTTCTTCTCCTTCTTCTTGTTCTTGTTCTTGTTCTTGTTCTTGTTCTTGTTCTTCTTGTTGTTCTTCTTTTTCTTCTTCTGCTTATTGTTATATATGTTATATTCAGGTTCAAGTTATTTTTATTACACACTATAACACAATAACAAGGGTGGAAGCAAGGGTAGCGTAGCGCGTAAGTTCTCGCCTCCACCACTATGGTCCCGGGATGATCCCCGGACTCGGCACCTTCAGTGAGTTGAGTTTGTTGGTTCTCTCCCTTGCTTCGAGGGTATTCGATTTGAGCTGTGCTCCGTGGTCAGACATGAGTCGTATTATGGCTGCCCGAGGCGCCTTCATAAGCCTTCGACTCGACCACGTTGAGCTGCATCCTTCGTAATTCAGCTCTTTAGCTGCAAGCAAGGATGATTAGCCCCTCCAAATTTAAAATTTTATTTATGTAACACAGCCCAGGCACGACCCGCTTGTTATTGTAATTGAAAACAACAGAAGAAAAAATAATAACAGCTGAGCTGATGTGGTCGTGTAATTTATTTTTTTGTTATTTCTTAGTGCTTTCATCCGGTGAGGAAGACTCGTCCATGACTGAAAATGATGCGAAGAGATTTTATCCGCGGGTTTACAAAAGAAAAACTAGTCGAGAGTCTCGACGTGAGCGACTTTATGAAGAGTGTTGTCACGAGGGATGCGACAATGAGGAAGTAAAAGAAGCTGATGTATCAATAATGTACTACACAGCTGCAAAGGTTTGAATCGAGGTGAATATATACATTTATTATATATCCTAGTCAAACTCGTTTTCTTATTGGTCGAGAGTCGAGTACATCACGTGGAGGGAAATAAATCTCAATAACTCCCGCGCGGGTAATAAATGCACGTGATCAAAGCGTGAGAGGGGAATAAATCCACGTGAGCAGGTCAAAGTCCATCGAAAGTTCTTGTGGCGCTTTTGCAAACTGCATCTTGTTTTCAGTCATAAAAAATTAAAAAAATTCAAAATGGAGAGAAAATTTTTCTTCGTTTGACTAGAGTATATAATAAAACACTTAATGACTGATCCATCGGGAAATCAGTTAGTTTCGTTTCCCGAGAATCTCAATGTTTCCCTCGGCCGGAGCCTCGGGAAACATTGAGATTCTCGGGAAACAAAACTAACTGTTTACCTCGGGACCAGTCATTAAGTGCTAAATATAGTTAAGTAGACAGATCTAAGGGAAAGAATAATAGGAACGGGGGGGGAAGGAGGGAGGGGGGTAGGTAGGTAGAGAGGTAGGAAGCTACTGAGGTAGGGTGGGAGGTAGGTAAGTGAGTAGGTAGGTAGATAGGTTGGTTTGTAGGGAGATATAGAGGCAGAGAGGTAGGGATATAGGGAGATAGGGAGGTAGGTAGGTAGGGAGGTAGGGAGGTAGGGAGGTAGGGAGGTAGGGAGGTAGGGAGGTAGGGAGGTAGGGAGGTAGGGAGGTAGGAAGGTAGGGAGGTAGCCCTAAGGAACAAAGTCGTATTATTATTCTAATTGAATTCTATTGTTGATGCCACGTACTTACTCTCCCAATCGAATGCTCCAAAGTAGACAGCCATCTTAACTTGTGTTCTTTGCTATATGATCTATTCATCGTAATTTTCTTTTTATTCTGCAGGTAATGACACGCTGTCAGTACGAAAAATAATTAATCTGAGTCGTGTGGCTGCTCAACTCTAGGATACACTTTCAGTTTATATATCATGAATAAACTAAAGATTAAAAAAAAAAAGTTGAAGCAATGAATAAAAACTTTAGAAGACTACATATCTTACAGAAAGTATATTAATTTGTTATAACGTATTTAGCAGGGTTCCCACTCTCCTGGGGAAATGAAATTCCCTGGCTTTTCAATAACTACCAAATTCCATTTTTCACTGACATCACAGGGAACCCAAGCCATAAAAGGAGCTTTAGAGATTCCACAGGAAACCCAAAATTGTTAGGTGTTGATACTCATTACCGCTGACAACTAGGTATCTTAATACCCATGCAACGACCTTGAAATGGAGGAAAACAAATTAAATGAAAAAAAAGTGAATTTGAGAAACAACATTCAAGAAACTTGTGCTTCATGTTTCATCAGGGGTTCCAAAAAAAAAAAAACAACAACTTAGGAACCGAAAAAAGCATGAAAAGCATAATAGTCAATAATGGACAGCACTTAAGACACTTCTATCTAGCATCTGTTATTTTAAAATGATGAGTGCTTTGTTAATCTTCAAAATATTGTTCTTTGTGTATAGTGATCTTGAGCAAAAACAATTCATTTCGTTCCTGCCAATGTGACGAAGGCTGCAAATTCTCTTCTCGAAACGAAAGAAAAATCATCCCAGTGAACTTGCTTGTTGATAACTTGAAAGAGAGTTTTGATGATGGCAACCATTTTGCCTCGGGCAGAAACAATAACGTGCTTTTGCATGACAAGAGAATTTTCCATTCTATTTCGTTCAATCGAGAACACTTTGATGATTCCCAGCTATATGTTAGATAGAAGTGTTTTAAGTGCTGTCCATTTTGACTATTATGCTTTTCACTTTGTTGGAATTCCGTAATTTCATTGTCGCTTCCCTGGTTTTTCTTGGTTTAGAAATTGCTAACAAGGCGAGAGTGCTTCATCATAGGTTGCAAACATCAAGAAACTGAGTTTAATATGATCACAAGGCCGCCGTGAATATTACGAGTTCTTTTTCCTCGGGTTCGAAGTTTTTTTTGGAACAATGCTGAGATATAAAGCACTAGTTTGAATGCGTAGCAACCTAATACGGTGTTTGTAAGAACGCCTAAGGTAAAAGAGCCAACAGAAACACTCGGTAATTGCAATTTAGCAAAGTTTTAGCCAATAAAATACTTCACGAGCACATATATTAGCTATAAAAGGGATTTTGAAATATTTGATTTAACTATTCAACTGCTAAAGTTATTTTCGACTTGTGCCAAGAAACCAACCAACATGAAGTGCTCGTCTTTGGTCTTGCTTGTGATCAGCTTGCTTGTGATGAACGGAGGTAAGATAATGATCAATGTGTACAATAACAGCATTAAAATAATAGGCTACTTTGATTCTCATCTAACAATTAGGACAAGGATAACTAACAGATCAAACCCTGAAACAACCTCTGGGCTGATCTAAGTCAGGGCACGGAAAACTCACAGATCGAAACCTGAAATAACCTCTGGGCTGGATAGGATAACTCACAGATCGAGCCCTGAAACAGCCTCTGGGCTGATCTAAGTCAGGGTATGGCTAACTCACAGATCGAACCCTGATACAACCTCTGGGCTGATCTAGTCAGGGCATGGCTAACTCACAGATCGAACCCTGAAACAACCTCTGGGCTGATCTAGTCAGGGCATGGCTAACTCACAGATCGAACCCTAAAACAACCACTGGGCTGATCTGAAAAAAATAAGGTTTACAGCTGAGCTTATGTGGTCGTGTAATTTATTATTTTTATGTCTTATAGTGCTTTCATCCTGTCGTGATGACTCGCCAATGACTGAAAAAGAGGCGAAGACATTTTTTGCGCGGGCTATGCGTAACACCCCGTATGAGAATAAATATGAATTGGTTATAGAAGAGTGCTGTCATGAGGGATGCAGTGATGAGGAAGTAATAGAAGCTAATGTGACACCTTACAAAACAGCTGCATGGGTATGAAGCGGGATAAATACAAAGATATATAGTTAAGTAGACAGATATAGGTAGATAGGTAGGTAGGTAGGTAGGTAGGTAGAGAGGTAGATTGGTAGTTGGTATGAGGTTGGTAGGTTGGTAGTTGGTAGGTTGGTAGTTGGTAGGTTGGTAGGTTGGTAGGTTGGTAGGTTGGTAGGTTGGTAGGTTGGTAGGTTGGTAGCTACGAAGGAAGAAAGTTAGCGAGGTAATGTATGTATGTAGGTAGGTAGGTAGGTAATGTAGGTAGGTAGGTAGGTAATGTACGTAGGTAGGTAGGTAGGTAATGTAGGTAAATAGGTAGAGAGGTAGGGAGGTAGGGAGGTAGGGAGGTAGGGAGGTAGGGAGGTAGGGAGGTAGGGAGGTAGGGTAGGTAGGTAGAAAGGTGGGGAGGTATGGAGGTAGTATTATTATTCTAATTGAATTCTATTGTTGATGCCAATCGAATGCTCCAAAGTAGACAGCCATCTTAACTTGTGTTCTTTGCTATATGATCTAATCATTGTAATTTTCTTTTTATTCTGCAGGTAATGAAACTCTGTAAGTACGAAAAATAATTAATCTCAGTCGTGTGGCTGCTCAACTCTAGGATACACTTTCAGTTAATATATCATGAATAAACTAAAGATTAAAAAAAAAAAGTTGAAGCAATGAATAAAAACTTTAGAAGACTACATATCTTACAGAAAGTATATTAATTTGTTATAACGTATTTAGCAGGGTTCCCACTCTCCTGGGGAAATGAAATTCCCTGGCTTTTCAATAACTACCAAATTCCATTTTTCACTGACATCACAGGGAACCCAAGCCATAAAAGGAGCTTTAGAGATTCCACAGGAAACCCAAAATTGTTAGGTGTTGATACTCATTACCGCTGACAACTAGGTATCTTAATACCCATGCAACGACCTTGAAATGGAGGAAAACAAATTAAATGAAAAAAAAGTGAATTTGAGAAACAACATTCAAGAAACTTGTGCTTCATGTTTCATCAGGGGTTCCAAAAAAAAAAAAACAACAACTTAGGAACCGAAAAAAGCATGAAAAGCATAATAGTCAATAATGGACAGCACTTAAGACACTTCTATCTAGCATCTGTTATTTTAAAATGATGAGTGCTTTGTTAATCTTCAAAATATTGTTCTTTGTGTATAGTGATCTTGAGCAAAAACAATTCATTTCGTTCCTGCCAATGTGACGAAGGCTGCAAATTCTCTTCTCGAAACGAAAGAAAAATCATCCCAGTGAACTTGCTTGTTGATAACGTGAAAGAGAGTTTTGATGATGGCAACCATTTTGCCTCGGGCAGAAACAATAACGTGCTTTTGCATGACAAGAGAATTTTCCATTCTATTTCGTTCAATCGAGAACACTTTGATGATTCCCAGCTACATGTTAGATAGAAGTGTTTTAAGTGCTGTCCATTTTGACTATTATGCTTTTCACTTTGTTGGAATTCCGTAATTTCATTGTCGTTTCCCTGGTTTTTCTTGGTTTAGAAATTGCTAACAAGGCGAGAGTGCTTCATCATAGGTTGCAAACATCAAGAAACTGAGTTTAATATGATCACAAGGCCGCCGTGAATATTACGAGTTCTTTTTTCTCGGGTTCGAAGTTTTTTTTGGAACAATGCTGAGATATAAAGCACTAGTTTGAATGCGTAGCAACCTAATACGGTGTTTGTTAGAACGCCTAAGGTAAAAGAGCCAACAGAAACACTCGGTAATTGCAATTTAGCAAAGTTTTAGCCAATAAGATACTCCACGAGCACATATATTAGCTATAAAAGGACTTTGAAATATTTGATTTAACTATTCAACTGCTAACGTTATTTTCGACTTGTGCCAAGAAACCAACCAACATGAAGTGCTCGTCTTTGGTCTTGCTTGTGATCAGCTTGCTTGTGATGAACGGAGGTAAGATAATGATCAATGTGTACAATAACAGCATTAAAATAATAGGCTACTTTGATTCTCATCTAACAATTAGGACAAGGATAACTAACAGATCAAACCCTGAAACAACCTCTGGGCTGATCTAAGTCAGGGCACGGAAAACTCACAGATCGAAACCTGAAATAACCTCTGGGCTGGATAGGATAACTCACAGATCGAGCCCTAAAACAGCCTCTGGGCTGATCTAAGTCAGGGTATGGCTAACTCACAGATCGAACCCTGAAACAACCTCTGGGCTGATCTAAGTCAGGGCACGGAAAACTCACAGATCGAAACCTGAAATAACCTCTGGGCTGGATAGGATAACTCACAGATCGAGCCCTAAAACAGCCTCTGGGCTGATCTAAGTCAGGGTATGGCTAACTCACAGATCGAACCCTGAAACAACCTCTGGGCTGATCTAGTCAGGGCATGGCTAACTCACAGATCGTGCCCTGAAACAACCTCTGGGCTGATCTAAGTCAGGGCACGGAAAACTCACAGATTGAACCCTGAAACAACCTCTGCGCTGATCTAAGCCAGTGCATGGTTAACTCACAGATTGAACCCTGAAACAACCTCTGGGCTGATCTACGTCAGGGCACGGAAAACTCACAGATTGAACCCTGAAACAACCTCTGGGCTGATCTAAGTCAGTGAATGGTTAACTCACAGATTAAACCCTGAAACAACCTCTGGGCTAATCGAAGTCAGATTGATTCAATAACATTTATTTCAACACAAAAAAAATAAGGTTTACAGCTGAGCTGATGTGGTCGTGTAATTTATTTTTTTTATGTCTTATAGTGCTTTCATCCTGTCGTGATGACTCGCCAATGACTGAAAAAGAGGCGAAGACATTTTTTGCGTGGGCTAAGCGTAAAACCTCGTATGAGAATAAATATGAATTGGTTATAGAAGAGTGCTGTCATGAGGGATGCAGTGATGAGGAAGTAATAGAAGCTAATGTGACACCTTACAAAACAGCTGCATGGGTATGAAGCGGGATAAATACAAAGATATATAGTTAAGTAGACAGATATAGGTAGATAGGTAGGTAGGTAGGTAGGTAGGTAGAGAGGTAGGTAGGTTGGTAGGTTGGTAGGTTGGTAGGTTGGTAGGTTGGTAGGTTGGTAGGTTGGTAGGTTGGTAGGTTGGTAGGTTGGTAGGTTGGTAGGTTGGTAGGTTGGTAGGTTGGTAGGTTGGTAGGTTGGTAGGTTGGTAGGTTGGTAGGTTGGTAGGTTGGTAGGTTGGTAGGTTGGTAGGTTGGTAGGTTGGTAGGTTGGTAGGTTGGTAGGTTGGTAGGTTGGTAGGTTGGTAGGTTGGTAGGTTGGTAGGTTGGTAGGTTGGTAGGTTGGTAGGTTGGTAGGTTGGTAGGTTGGTAGGTTGGTAGGTTGGTAGGTTGGTAGGTAGAGAGGTAGGTAGATAGGTAGGTAGGTAGGTAGGTAGAGAGGTAGGTAGGTTGGTAGGTAGAGAGGTAGTTAGGTTGGTAGGTTGGTAGGTTGGTTGGTTGGTTGGTTGGTAGGTTGGTAGGTTGGTAGGTTGGTAGGTTGGTAGGTTGGTAGGTTGGTAGGTTGGTAGGTTGGTAGGTTGGTAGGTTGGTAGGTTGGTAGGTTGGTAGGTTGGTAGGTTGGTAGGTTGGTAGGTTGGTAGGTTGGTAGGTTGGTAGCTACGAAGGAAGAAAGTTAGCGAGGTAAGGTATGTATGTAGGTAGGTAGGTAGGTAATGTAGGTAGGTAGGTAGGTAGGTAGGTAATGTAGGTAGGTAGAGAGGCAGGGAGGTAGGGAGGTAGGGTAGGTAGGTAGGTAGGTAGGATAGGTAGGTAGAAAGGTAGGGAGGTATGGATGTAGTATTATTATTCTAATTGAATTCTATTGTTGATGCCACGTACTTACTCTCCCAATCGAATGCTCCAAAGTAGACAGCCATCTTAACTTGTGTTCTTTGCTATATGATCTATTCATCGTAATTTTCTTTTTATTCTGCAGGTAATGACACGCTGTCAGTACGAAAAATAATTAATCTGAGTCGTGTGGCTGCTCAACTCTAGGATACACTTTCAGTTTATATATCATGAATAAACTAAAGATTAAAAAAAAAAAGTTGAAGCAATGAATAAAAACTTTAGAAGACTACATATCTTACAGAAAGTATATTAATTTGTTATAACGTATTTAGCAGGGTTCCCACTCTCCTGGGGAAATGAAATTCCCTGGCTTTTCAATAACTACCAAATTCCATTTTTCACTGACATCACAGGGAACCCAAGCCATAAAAGGAGCTTTAGAGATTCCACAGGAAACCCAAAATTGTTAGGTGTTGACACTCATTACCGCTGACAACTAGGTATCTTAATACCCATGCAACGACCTTGAAATGGAGGAAAACAAATTAAATAAAAAATAAAGAAATAAAGAAAAAAATGAATTTGAGAAACAACATTCAAAACTTGTGCTTAATGTTTCATCAGGGGTTCCAAAAAAAAAAAAAAAATTAGAAACCGAAAAAAGCATGAAAAGCATAATAGTCAATAATGGACAGCACTTAAAACACTTCTATCTAGCATCTGTTATTTTAAAATGATGAGTGCTTTGCTAACCTTCAAAACATTCTTGCTTGTGTACAATGATCTCGAAGAAAAAAAAAAATTCGTTCATTCCAATGTGTTGAAGGCTGCGATTGAAATTGTGAAATTGCTTGTTGATAACGTGAATGAGAGTTTTGATGAGGACAACCATTTTGCCTCGGGTAGAAAAAATAACGAGGTTTTGCATTACAAGAGTTTTCTTTTTATTTCGTTCAATCGAGAACATTTCGATAATTGTCAGCTTTATGCTCCATCTATAGACTTCAAAAATGCCGTATAAGATCTAGAGGAACTGAATATATATACCCAAAAATGCCGTATAAGATCTAGAGGAACTGAATATATATATCCAAAAATGCCGTATAAGATCTAGAGGAACTGAATATATATACCCAGAAATGCCGTATAAGATCTAGAGAAACTGAATATATATACCCAAAAATGCCGTATAAGATCTAGAGGAACTGAATTTATATACCCAAAAATGCCGTATAAGATCTAGAGGAACTGAATATATATACCCAAAAATGCCGTATAAGATCTAGAGGAACTGAATATATATACCCAAAAATGCCGTATAAGATCTAGAGGAACTGAATATATATACCCAAAAATGCCGTATAAGATCTAGAGAAACTGCATATATGTGAGAACCGAGTTCAATCAATAAAGTCGATCTTTCTTTTGTGACACGAGAACAACTTTAGGATGATATGCTTCCATGAGTTCATTCCAATCGAGTGATAAGGAAATTCCCTTGACTAGACAGCCATTTTCAAATGAGAATTTCTTAATCGCTCGCGATGGGAATGAACTCGGCCCGTCGTAGTTTGATTGACAGGACCCAAAACGCCTTTGGAGTCCTTTAAGTCGTAGAATTATGAAAAGCGCTGTAATTATTCTCTCGGTTCGAGAAGACAAATCGCAGCCTTCATCATATTGGAACGAAATAAACTGTTCTTGCTCAAGGTCATTATACACAAACTACAATATTTTGAAGGTTAGCAAAGCACTTATCATTTTAAACTAACAGATGTTAAATAGAAGTGTTTTAACCATTATTGACTATTATGCTTTTCACTTTGTTGGAATTCCGTAATTTAATTGTCGTTTCCCTGGTTTTTCTTGGTTTAGAAATTGCTAACAAGGCGAGAGTGCTTCATGCGGCATAGGTTGCAAACATCAAGAAACTGAGTTTAATAGAATCATAAGCCCGCCGTGAAAACTACGAGTGTTTTTTTCCGGTTTCGAAGTTTTTTTTGGAACAATGCTGAAATATAAAGCACTAGTTTGAATGCGTAGCAACCCAATACGGTATTTGTAAGAACGCCTAAGGTAAAAGAGCCAACAGAAACACTCGGTAATTGCAATTTAGCAAAGTCTTAGCCAATAAGATACTCCACGAGCACATATATTAGCTATAAGAGGACTTTAAAATATTTGATTTAACTATTAAACTGTTAACGTTAGTTCAATTTAGACGTATCAAGAAACCAACCAACATGAAGTGTTCGTCTTTGGTCTTGCTTGTGATCAGCTTGCTTGTGATGTATGGAGGTAAGATACTGATCAATGTGTACAATAACAGCATAAAAACAATAGGCTACTTTGATTCTGGTCAAGATATGTTCTTCTACTTCCTATTCTTGTTCTTGTTCTTCTTGTTTTTTTTCTTCTTGTTGTTCTTCTTTTTCTTCTTCTGCTTATTGTTATATATGTTATATTCAGGTTCTAGTTATTTTTATTACACACTATAACACAATAACAAGGGAGGTAGGGAGGTAGGGAGGTAGGGAGGTAGGGAGGTAGGAAGGTAGGGAGGTAAGGAGGTAGGGAGGTAGGGAGGTAGGGAGGTAGGGAGATAGGGAGATAGGTTGTTTGGTTGATAGGTAGGTAGAGAGGTAGGGAGGTATGGAGGTAGGTAAGTAGGTAGCTAGGTAGGTAGATAGAGAGGTAGGAAGGTGGGGAGGTAGGGAGGTAATAAGGAGGTAGGAAGGTAGGGAGGTAAGGAGGTAGGAGGGTAGGGAGGTCGGTAGGGAGATAGAGAGGCAGAAGAGTAGGGAAGTAGGAAGGTAGGGAGGTAGGGAGGTAGGGAGGTATTAAGGAGGTAGGAAGGTAGGGAGGTAGGAAGGTAGGGATGTCGGTAGGGAGATAGAGAGGCAGAGAAGTAGGGAAGTAGGAAGGTGGGGAGGTAGGAAGGTAATAAGGGGTAGGAAGGTAGGGAGGTATGGATGTATTATTGTTATTGAATTCTATTGTTTATGCCACGTACTTACTCTCCCAATCGAATGCTCCAAAGTAGACAGCCATCTTAACTTGTGTTTTTTGCTATATTATCTCTTCATTGGAATTTTCTTTTTATTCTGCAGTTCAAGTACAAGCACTTTCGCTACAGAAATTAATTAACCTGAGTCGTGTGGCTGCTCAACTCCAGGATACATTTTCAGCTTATATATCATGCTTTAACTAAAAAAAATAAAAAGATGAAAAAGTTAAATCGTTAAATAAAAACTTCAGAAGACTATATATCTTACAGAAAATATATTGTTTGGTTATGAGGGAGTTAACAGCAGGGTTCGTACGGGTTTTGGAAAGTCTTGGAAAGTTATGGGAAATTGATTTATGGTCCACTAGATTCATTATGGAAAAAATATGGATTTTTGTGTAGCTTGTCTGCGGTATCGTTTTGCATTTGTAAATGAATGTTGAATGTTTCAGATCCATGAATTTATCTTTACTTTTACGCTGTGTGTAATTTTGAAAATTTGAGTCAAAGGACTTTGGAATGTTTTTGAAAAGATTTGGAAATTCTTACAGTGGATTCTGTACGAACCCTGTTATAGACTCAGTTCTCACTCTCCTGGTGAAATTGAATTACCTGGCTTTTCAATAACTACCAAATTCGATTTTTCACTGATATCACAGAGAACCCAAGCCATAAAAAAGCTTTAGGGATTCCACAGAAAACCCAAAATTCATAAGCATATCCCGAGATCGACTCGTGGTTAAGTACTGATACTTATTACCGCTGACAACTTGATATCTTATTTATTTATTTATTTATTTATTTATTTATTTATTTATTTATTTATTTATTTATTTATTTATTTATATATATATATTTATTTATAAATAAATTTTTTGGAACAACATTTTTTTGGAACATTTTTTGGAACAATGCTGAGATATAAAGCACTAGTTTGAATGCGTAGTAACCCAGTACGGTGTTTGTAAGAAGTAGGATAACATTACGCCTAAGGTAAAAGAGCCAACAGAAACACTCGGTATTTGCATGCAATTTAGCAAAGTTTTATCCAATAAGATACTCCACGAGCACATATATTAGCTATAAAAGGACTTCAAAATATTTGTTTTAACTATTAAACTGCTAACGTTTCGACTCGTCAAGAAACCGACAAACATGAAGTGTTCGTCCTTGGTCTTGCTTGTGATCAGCTTGCTTGTGATGAACGGAGGTAAGATAATGATCAATGTGTACAATAACAGCATTAAAATAATAGGCTACTTTGATTCTGGTCAATATAATTATTTTCTTCTACTTCTTGTTCTTGTTCTTGTTTTTCTTGTTTTTCTTGTTTTTCTTGTTCTTGTTCTTGTTCTTTTTCTTTATAGTCTTATAATAATTCTATTTGCAATGATATTTAGAAGGCAGAAGGCACTAAATATGAATATATAATTAAAGAGGACTATAATAGTACTTTTTATTTCCGTCGAACTGTTTCTACGTATCATTCAGCGCCGGACACTCAGGTCCCTAAAACTTAATTTTGAAACGCCGAAGTGATTTTATTAACCCCATGAAAAGACCACCAGAAAAATAACCTTTGTTTGCCATCAACAAATTCATGAAGCGTAACCATGGTAAAATTACATGTATTTGGGCAATACCGTCCTATAAGTAACTGTTGTTTTATAAATCGCTCGAAACGTCTTGAAAATTTATGTACCTTATTTCACTCAGTGGCTAGCGAAACGTTTGAGTAGAAATCTTACTGAATGAACGACATAAAGACTGAATGAAGAAAAACAACTGAAAGTGTTTTCCAGGTAAGAAATAAGCCAAAACTCAAGGGTAAATTATGTAAGTGGAAAGGCGCTAATATTAAAGTGATAACTGATGTCGGCAGTTTTCAAAAAATAACCCAATATAATATTTTAAAGTAAGAGAAACCCCTCATTAGTATAATAGAGTATATGGCGTGGTTTAAATAAGAATATTATTTTGAATGGTTCAAATATGGCTGAGGGATTTGAAAAACAAGTATCCGTGTTTGTAAGCTGCTTGGATAGTGCTGACAGGTGTTAACGATATGGTCACAAGAACACGATACAAAATAACAGCTAGAAATACTAAATTATGACTTTAAATTATGTTTTTACAAATATGTTTTAAATTTTAAATTGATTTTTGATCTTGAGGAAAAAAGACTGAAATTTTTGGGTTGGATTAGATTAATGGTTAATCTTATTTTATTATTATTAATATTATTATTTTCTTTTTTGGTTTCTTGGCCTACTAAACGGTCAAGTGGAGGGGAAAAAGTAATCATTTTATTCAACAACAAAAACACATTTAAATCTAGAATAGAGCTATCATTCTCGTTAAAAATATCAATAAGTACTGGTGATTTCACTGATATTTATTAATAATAGTGATCGATAGAATGGTTAATGGAGTCCCCTTCACTTAAATCCTTCACTTTTTGGTCCTCTTAAAAGCTATATCAAGATTCTTTCAGAGGAACCTTTCTTTGCCTTCCTGAACCATCCATCCTTCCTTCCTTCCTTTCTTCCATCCTATCTCTCTTTCTTGTTTTCTTGTTTTCTTTCTTTCCTTCCTTCCTATAGCATTCATCCTCACGAAACATCTATGTTGATCTACGTTGATCGTTTTTAATCACTATGTCTCTGCCATGTCTCTCAGTAGTCCTGCGGCAATGATTGGTTCGAAAAAAACAACAAAAAAACTTCAGTCTAAACATTTCAAAAAGCAGGCATCCAGGATCTCAGTTTCGTTTGCCAGCGAGCACCACTATATAAAATAGAATGACAAACAAATGGGCCGGGGTTAAAGAATCACTTAAATTATCATTTTTTTAAAAGTCTATCCAATATTCATATAACATATATATGTGTCCACATATCAGCAACATCCAATACAGGTATACCTAGATGTAACTATGCTGTTGTCCCCCCCTCCCCAAGCGAATGTTTAAAAAGCCATATCGTTTTGTTTGTTGTGCTAGCTAAGACAGTGTGGCCGAAATGACGATCCATTCACCAGGATATGACTATAAATAGACAAGTGTTGATAACGATGCTGATGACAATGATGATCAACTGGCATCAACCTGCAAGAGGTAATCAAGAACAAATGAAATATTTTTATTGTTTTATCATGTGTAATGTTCTCATAATCGGTCTCCGTTAAAAAAACAGCTGCGATCAATAGAATAAAATAGAACAAAAATGCAAACTAAGCTAAGAGAAAAGGTCCAATATAGAGCTTTTGAACGTCTTGCCTCCCTTCCTCTGTGATCCACCTACCCGCATTTATTACACATTTAGGGTCGATCCGTGATATAAAGCCGTGAATAAAAACCATATCAGTGAAGTGATACGATAGCACTTCACGGCAAACTGTCCAATAAAATCTCGCGATATATAACAATATATAATCGACCCTTAATGTGTAATAAACGGACTCGCTTGTTCGCGATATGACGGGAAACTCGTGAATAAGCACGATATCAGGCTCTCAACATGTGATAATCTCTATTTATTATATGGCAAGGTAATTTTACGTGCTATGATTGGCTGATTTACGGTCCATAATTTACGGTACGGACCTCGCACTCAGAATAAGAAGAAGGAAAATAACCTAACTGTATGTAACTATAAGTAATGGTCGAAAGGAGCAGGGAAGTTCCCCAGCCCCGGTCCACCATCCATCACCGTCACTGCATGCCATACAATCAAGTTATGGAAGTTATACCAATTATTAACATTTCAGGACACGTGACAATAACAGGATCAGTTGTTCTTGAACAAAAATGGGCTGATTTCCAAGCACCAGAGGGAACGTCTCAGTATAAAGCAGTAACATCACACATCAAAAAATCTGTGAGTACAACGATCAGAGTTGAATCACTTGATTACTCTATTGTTGATCCATCTTTACTATCTTCTCATCACGAAAACCTTGGCAGATCAAGTTAACGTTAATAATTCCCTGCAAATTTTGCTGTGCACAAATATAATTACTAATTTATATAATTACTAATTTATATAATTTATAATTTATATAATTTATATTTTCTTCTCTGCTCATACTACACATATGAATATAATACATTATTAATACAATATTTTTCTATAAAACATGCAACATGCAACATGCAACATGCAACATGCAACATGCAACATGCAACATGCAACATGCAACATGCAACATGCAACATGCAACATGCAACATGCAACATGCAACATGCAACATGCAACATGCAACATGCAACATGCAACATGCAACATGCAACATGCAACATGCAACATGCAACATGCAACATGCAACATGCAACATGCAACATGCAACATGCAACATGCAACATGCAACATGCAACATGCAACATGCAACATGCAACATGCAACATGCAACATGCAACATGCAACATGCAACATGCAACATGCAACATGCAACATGCAACATGCAACATGCAACATGCAACATGCAACATGCAACATGCAACAAAACCTTCACCAACCATTTTTGAAATAGCTGTATATGTGTTCTACATATACTGACCAAGCTGTACATGTACTTTCGAAGCCTTTTAACACAATGCGCAAATTACTTGTCAGATTATGAAGCATTTTGAAGACGACCCGTCGTTTGAAAATATGACTGTTACACAAATAAGGTAAGTGAATAGTTTATTGAAGGAAGGGAGCGAGAGTAGAATGAGGACTGGGAGGTTATATGATACATATTAATAGCAATATAATACAGTTTATCCCACACCATAGAAAATACAGCCAATCAGAAAGCAGGAAAGCCGTTGTATATTCGTCGGTATTTCACTCTTCCTTCCCATCATGCAATGCGCGTTGAATCTACGCATTTGTATTTTCCATGGTGTGGGATAAAATGGTTATACAATGGTTTCTCGTGGCATACCGTGGATATCCTACTCGTCAATTGCATTTTCTTTTTATACAAACTCGCCTAAAGGCTCGTGTGTATACTAGAAACTACAGGTGACTTGTGGGATATTCCACGGTATACCACTCGTAACCATTGCATAACTAGTCTTTATCCCATAAGTTTTATTTAACATGCTAACTATTCTAGAGTCATATTCACCATTAGCATGTTTACAAGGCAGAATGTTATACTAAAGCAATGGTCAGATTTTCCAAAATATACTTATCGTTTCTGACCACGCAGGGAAGACCACGCGTCCAAAAAGTCAGTACTTGAAGGGAACTTAGCAGCAGAATTCAAATTACATCTGAGAAACCATTCCGTGACAGGCCTGGGTAGATTGCGTGACACCGTCATGCTTGGACGTTTAGGAGATATTCCAGTAAAAAAGAATTCACTGTATTTACAAGGTAAATAGGTAACAGTATTAAAAGGGAATATGATAGAATAAATAGAATATAATATATATAATCGACAAGAAATAATTCTTTGGGTGCAACCACGCGATTCAAAATCCCTTGAGATATAAATAACAATGAAACAGCCGCCATCTTGGTTGATATAGTAAGAGAATTTTAATGAGAAATTCTTCGTATAGACCCCTTTCAAGTGACGTATTAGCTCAATTTGGAGGACAAAACAAAAGAATTTCAATCTCCTGAGAATTGGAACCTATTGTTTTGACCTCCAAATTGAGCTGCATTCCGACGTGCTGCAAGGTGTCTATAGAGCTGTTAACATATTTCCGGGTCCAACTGCTCACAAAAATAAAGAGAAAATGTTCTTAATGAATTAACCTCCACCTCAAGTAACTAGAACTTTGGACAACAAATCCTGTCGTAAAGAAAAAGTAAGAAAAATCTCTATAAAACTGGTTTTCGTTTTGTAAAATTTGTAAAATATGCAATTTTTTTATATATTTGACTCAAAATTCACTTAACGATACATGATTTTGAATATTTAATGAAAATTGTGTTTGACAAGAAAAATACAACTAAAATATAACATGTTTTACAAAATATTATCTCACTTTTTAATCCCCTGAGCATGCGCTTAGAGCAGTAGCGCGGAATGCTTGATGCGTGTATAGTCAACTAACATGATTGGCGACTGTGACGTAACATGAACCATGAAAATATACTGACTCGAGTTTATCTTTCCGAAAGGTTTACCTGTCAGTCAAATTCCCATCAACTACAATTCATGGCCAGCCGGCTCATACGGTCTTCCCAAACCAGTGACTGGTTGCCCTGGAAACGGTTGGCAACAAGGATATCGTTACCATGACACCGAGAACTTTCGCAATTTAAATTCAAAATCGAACGATAGCCATTTGTCTGGAAATGTTAACGGCCATGGAATAAGACAAGAGTTTTGTATGCACATAGATGATCAAATCAAAAGAAAAGAAGTCACTGGTAGAGCAGCTCAACCTACAAGGCCATGGCCTATGGGAAAATATTGTATATATAAAAAAGATGACGAATGTCCCGAGGGATTGCGGGAAGGTATGTACATTTGATTTTGCATTGCAATAGGAAATGTGCATCAAAGCTCACAAAGAACTCTGGGAAAGTGAGTTCTTTAAAAATGTAACAGGGAAATCAAAGGTACTATCAGAAAAAAATTACTCTGTTATTTTCGTCTGCTGAAATCCTTTTATTTCCATTGAAAATGTCGAAGGAAAAATTGTCAGATGAATTTTTAGAGGAGGTCAAAGAGCGTAAGAACTCACTTTCCCATCATGCATTGTGCTCATGCACATCGGCTATTCGTTGGCGCACCAAATGATAACTAAATTTCTTGCGAAGCAAAGCACTGAATCCAATTAGCCATTACCAAAACGAGTAAGGTCCTAGATCCAATTCAATTAAGGTTGCAGATTAAAAATAACCCCATCAATGAGAGAACAGAAGAACAACATACAACAAGCTCAGTATTGACCAAGTTTAAGGATGTTTAGTCGTGTAGAAAAATGCCAAAATTATAGAGAAAGGTATGTCTTCCAGCCTAACTGTCCTTTCTCTGTTAAAAATGTGATAATTTTGTTACAATTCGCCGAAACTAAATCAAAATTGTAATTCTTACTAAATTTTATGTGATCTCTCTTTTGATGATGTTTGAATTAAAAAATCCTAGTCAAGTACAATGCACTGCGCGCCGAAAACAATGCAATCCGCTATTTTCTCTGCCAGGCAAAATGGCGGTTTTGTAGGTGAAGTTTGGGAATCCAGTTCCATCGGTCTTGTTATTCAACCTAGGAGTTTTAAAACCATCAAGATATAATGATAAGTAGTTATTTTATGCTTTTCCTGAGATTTTATGAATTTTGGCAACAAATCTAAATTAAATTTTGTATGTAAAGAATGATAGGGGCACAGAGAGCATTGTAGTTGATAAGGATTCTTTAAGGGATGGCGGCGCTGACATTTTCAAGGTCCCTGTTATTATTCAAAGCAAATTTTGTGTTGAATTAGTAATTTTTGTCTTTTTTTTTTACAGGGTGTGTCTACTGGGATGACGAGAATACGTTTTTAGACCACCCAAATTCACATAGTGGCGCATTGCCTGATGGGATTTACAATAGGAATACACTGATATATTACTGTTGCGACAGAAGAGGAGAGAAGTCAACCCCCATGTTATTGCCTTTTGGGCATCCGTTTTTTCTTATTGCCTTCGAGTCTAAAGAATGTCAGAAAGTCCATGGATTTAAGGTGAGACGATAAAAACTAAATTCAAAAACTTGCACACCTTTTCTTCTGCTATACAACGAATCGAAATACGGCAACCAATTTGAATAACTATTGTAGTCACGTAGAAACGCAAAAGCGTTTTCACATGTATGAGAGGCTAGCTATAGTCAGTCCAGAATAATAGTTATTAAAGTTGGTCGCCATATTTCGATTTGGTGTATGCTTCTGATTGACTTGCGTGGTGTAGTCTTCCCACAATCCCTTACGATCCGAGCATTAGGTCGAGGTCAGGGCAAAAGTAGCAAAAAAAAATGCATTAGAAATATGCAACTTTTACTCTCGGATCATAAGGGATTATGGGAAGACTACGGAAAGAAGCATGGGCGCAATCCATTTGCACATTTACCTCCATTAGAGGCCACCTCCCGACAACGGCCAAGAAATTTTGTCTCGGTTACCAATGAGTTAATAAACATACTGTAACTAAAACCTCTCCACAACGACCACGAAATTTTGTTCCGACGGTGACCGTTGTTTAGAGGTTCGACTGTAACATTTATTGTCTTCCTATCTCAGACCCTTCCCTTGATAATAAGATTGTTTCCTCGAGTTACATTAATACTTACGTGTTTTCTCGTCGTTACAACCGCGCGTTAGGTTTGAGATGAAAAAAGGCCCACACTGAAAGGGTCTGTATTACGAATCATACTCATCTGATTTCTCTTCGTCACAGGCTTCCAGTGAGTACCTGTTCTTTGATGATGAAGATCGAACCAACCACAACAAACACAGTTCGATAGCACCTTATGGACTAAAAGAAGACTTGTACAATACACGGATATACTACTGTTACTATCAGCCAGGTATTATCTGACGATATGTCGACATAACCTGTTCATGGCTTTCATTTACATAGACCCCTCTCATATGACGTCAAAGCGAGGGGCGTATCCAGTGGAGATCCCAGGGGGCTGTTGTTGCTGCTGTTGCTCTCTCTTGCTGTGATTGATGTTTGTTGTTGTGGTTACGTTGTGTTTGTGATTTTTCTGTTGTTGTGAATTGTTGTTGTTATAGTGCGAGCTGTCATTGTGGTTCTCGTTTTTCTTATCGTTGTGAATTAATAGATCTCTTGACCTTTGTATGCAAAATTGCCCATTTCAGACCGCATGTCATTCCCTTACGAAATGTGCTTTTAGGAAAATATTTACACATGAAAGAATTAACTCCCAAGAGTAGCATCACATGGTCTGAAATAAGCACAACAAGCAACGAAGGTAAAGAGGTCTATTGTTGTTGATGTTGTTAACATATAATGATGCTCGGCATTTATGAGTTCGAAGATGAGATGCGACGGAACTAAAACCTGAAAATTCAGTAAACATTAGTTAAAATAGAGAAGACTAGACCACCTTCCCCTCCACGCTCAATCCTTAAAAGCTTTACTTCATGTTAGTTATGTCCAATCACGATATGCGAAGGTTATACTCGGTCCGGGGGGGGGGGGGGGGGGGTACTCCCTGACCATAGATTGCGGAAGCTGCTGCCGGCGCCTAATTCGTGTACTCGCACTTTAAGGAAGAAGTGATCATGAAGTTTTAATCTAGTCTTTAAGACCAAAAGATTTCAAAATAGTTTTATTATTCATAATGCCCTTACTGCAATTTTCATAAATATGCGAACTCTGTAATTGCGAGTTGCTCGCTGGAATTTGGTTTTTCACTGCCGCCAATCATAAATATAAAAGGTACCGACTAATTATTTTTGATTGATGGAAGCGATAAACCAAATTTCAGCGTGCAGCGTGCAGCTCGCAGCTACCGAGTTCGCATGTTTACCAAAATAGCAGTAAGGCCTAAGGAAATCACGACCCTAGATTTTGTAGTAATTTTAAACTTTTATCATTATAGGGTATATATATCTTCATTTCCTTATTAGTATATATTTAATTTTTTTTGCATATATTTAGTTTCCTATAGTTTTTATACTTGTAAATATTAGCGTAATTCAACCCTGTAGGTTGCAATGCTTGTAGAAATAAAACTATCTATCTATCCTATAATGGACTATACGGGAATGCTCCGCCCGAAAGGGGTACCTTTTTCAGGCCGCAGGTATAGAAAAGGGGTGACTTTTTGCTGAAATATGGTATATAAAAGGGTAAGGGGTCGAGAGTCCGGGTGGAGCATCCCCGTATGAAACGACCCGAAGTACCCCCCCCCCCCCGGCCCCCCCGGGACTCGGTACACATTAATGGCACTTCACACACACGCATATGTTCTGGATTGGGATTACTATGTTATGTTATAACGTCAAAGACGTTAATAACACTTTTTTGATTTTCTAGTGCCCTGCGATTCTGAACACCAAACAGATCCAGCATGCTATGCGCACTTCTTGGCATCCAACTCCGATGACGTAACCAACATGATGGTAATCAAGCTAGTATTTTTTTGACAACTGATTTAGTTAATGTTAATAAATAAAATACAATTTTTGCATATTTAAAAACATGTTTCTTACCATGCTGACTAATTTTTTTTCTCATTTTTCACAAAAGATAACAGATGAGGAGCGCATGTCTCGTCGTCATAAAGCATTTTTTGTAGGTAGTGCTGTTGGGATATTTCTAATGGGATGGACATTTTTCGCCGTCACGCTCAAGAGACTCGTTACTAAACGATCGTACACGTATTATGAAGTAGTTGGAAATGACAATCTTAGCTGTAGCACTAGCTCTTGGGATGCATGCAGAACAAAGTTATGAACATTGTGAACACAGACGGGTCTGAGTGGGACCTCCGTTTGGCGACCTCATTTTGGTTAAGTATTTTCTATTAATCCTTCTACGTTAAAGCGATTCGTCATCTGTCTTGCTATCTATCCCAATTAAGAAATTCTATAGCTGGGTTTCAATCAATTAATAAGTCTTTGAATGGTGGTCAACAAGGGCGCGGAAAGTTGAGGGGGGGGGGGGGGGGGTGGCCAAAATCATCAAAATCACCAAAGCAAAAAAAAAAGGTAATTCTTTGCAATAGGGGGAATTGACATTTCACTAAAATTGGAAAGGGGGTCTCTAGATACAAATTTTCTTAAAAGTGGGGGTGGGGAAGGGCTCAAGCTAAAATGTTGCTTATAAGGTGGGGGGCGGGGGGGGGGGGGGGTGGGGGTGTAGCCCACTTGCAAAATCATGTAGTCCCCTTGCGCACTCTGTCTGTCTGTCTGTCCAGTTACAACAATGATTTGGTGAAAAAATATTGCCACTCCCTCCCCCCCCCCCCCCCCCCCGCTTCCGCCGCTCCAGGTCAATCACTGATTAAAATGTGCTTCTAATTAATTAGAAGGAATTCTATGGACAACTCGTGATTCAAATAATGATGAACATTCTTCAGAGATCGGAAATTACTTCAATAGGCACATTTAACTGCCTCCTGTGTTGCTCGCTATGTGCACAAGCTCGAAATTATAGCACAAAGCATGATGGGAAAGTGAGTTCTTACGCTTTTTTTGCTTCTCTAAAAATTCATTTGACAATTTTTTCTTTGTTATTTTCTATAGAAATATAAGGATTTCAGCAGAGGAAAATAACAGATTATTTTTTTCTGATAGTTCCTTTGATTTCCGTGATACATTTTTAAAGACCTCACTTTCCCAGAGTGCTTTGTGGCTTCTCAACAATTATAGATGATTTAGCTTCCTATGCTCCTTTATGTGGTTTCCCACAATCCTGAGGTGAGGGTAAAATTTGCGTAAAATGTAAACAAATTTAAAAGGATGGAAAATTTTTTCACCTTTATGCAAATTTTACCCTGACCTCGATCTCACGCTCAAAATCGTAAGGGATTGTGGGAAACTATGGAAAGGAGCATGGAAATTGTCCATCTCAGATCACATGATATTCCCTTGACAAATGTTTTTTTTATTGAAATATTTACACTTGAAAGAATCAACTCCCTAAAGAAAGGCATCACATGGTCTGAAATGGGTACAACAAACAATGAAGCTTTTAAAAGAGTTCTCTTGAGAACAACCAGTCATTTGCTGTCATGAATAATAGTTAAATACATTCTTTCTGTAAGCGTAAAATTGTTAATAAATGAAATAGACAAATGCTGTATTCATGTGTCTTGTATCTTTAACATTTCCCCGCGCACTTTAAGCTTAGCAGCATAACATTTTCTAACCAATCAGCGTGTGAATCCATTTCATTTTAAGTCTCAGAAAAGTCCAAAACTCTTAATCAGAGTGATATTTCATCTGTGATTTATCGGCTAAAAACCACTCGAGAAATAATTATTTTACTTATTCTGATACGTCCATTCAATCCATCTCGTGTACATTCATTACTGCAAAGCAGTTAAACCTGTGACAATTTTACTTCCGGTGAAAATGCCCGCGAAATTCAGAGACGTTTGCGGGAAAATTAGATTTTTTCAAAACAACACTGCCTTCTTCATGTCGGATTTCTTGACAAATTTAGATCTTACCAAGCTCCAGAATGCTTTAAAAAATGAAGATATTAACCGCCTAGAATATGTAAAAAACAGGAACAATCTAGTGCATTTATTATGATTACCGCTGACGCAAAACGGGCGCACAAGACCGGAAAAGTTGGCGATGATCTCGTGTACATTCATATTCTGATACGTCCATCCAATCCATCTCGTGTACATTCTTATTCTGATACGTCTATCCAATCCATCTCGTGTACATTCTTATTCTCGTACGCCCATCCAATCCATCTCGTGTAGATTCTTATTCTGATACGCCCATCCAATCCATCTCGTGTGAATTCCTAATCTGATACGTCCATGCAATCCATCTCGTGTACATTCTTATTCTCGTACGACCATCCAATCCATCTCGTGTACATTCTTATTCTGATACGCCCATCCAATCCATCTCGTGTACATTCTTATTCTGATACTCCTATCTAATCCATCTCGTGTACATTCTTATTCTGATACTCCCATCCAATCCATCTCGTGTACATTCTTATTCTGATACGCCCATCCAATCCATCACGTGTACATTCTTATTCTGATACGCACATCTAATCCATCTCGTGTACATTCTTATTGTGATACGCCCATCCAATCCATCTCGTGTACATTCTTATTGTGATACGCCCATCCAATCCATCTCGTGTACATTCTTATTGTGATACGCCCATCCAATCCATCTCGCGTAAATTCTTATTGTGATACGCCCATCCAATCCATCTCGCGTACATTCTTATTGAGATACGCCCATCCAATCCATCTCGCGTACATTCTTATTGTGATACGCCCATCCAATCCATCTCGCGTACTTTCTTATTGTGATACGCCTATCTAATCCATCTCGTGTACATTCTTATTCTTGTACGTTCATCCAATCCATCTCGTGTACATTCTTATTCCTATACGCCGATCCAATCAATCACCTGTACATTGTTATTCTGATACGTCCATCCAATCCATCTCGCGTACTTTCTTATTGTGATACGCCTATCTAATCCATCTCGTGTACATTCTTATTCTTGTACGTTCATCCAATCCATCTCGTGTACATTCTTATTCCTATACGCCGATCCAATCAATCACCTGTACATTGTTATTCTGATACGTCCATCCAATCCATTTCGTGTACATTCTTATTCTGATACGCCCATCCAATCCATCTCGCGTACTTTCTTATTCTGATACGCCCATCCAATCCATCTCGCGTACATTCTTATTCTGATACGCCAATCCAATCCATCTCGCGTACATTCTTATTCTGATACGCCCATCCAATCCATCTCGCGTACATTCTTATTGAGATACGCCCATCCAATCCATCTCGCGTACATTCTTATTCTGATACGCCCATCCAATCCATCTCGCGTACATTCTTATTTTGATACGCCCATCCAATCCACGTGTACATTCTTATTCTGATACGCCCTTCCAATCCATCTCGTTTACATTCTTATTCTGATACGCCCATCCAACCATCTCCTGTACATTGTTATTTCTAGTATATGCCCATCCAATGGTTCTCGTAGCTCCTTTTATGTGTATTGAAAAATATATTGATTTCGAATAAAATCGAAGTAAGTGTTCTGAAGAAAATGTTTTAATTAACTCGTTTAAAGAAAGGTTTATCTCATTTTTTCTCGAAAAAAAAATGACATTACAAAGGAATTAATAGAATGTCGATTCTCGCTTTATCTAAAGCTAGAGTGAATTATTATATTTGTGTTCTATGATTGAATAACCAGGACCATACTTCCAGACATCGAGTGCTGAGGCATCGTATGGACTTACGGCTACGCTGGAGATTTCGGCCCCAACACCGCTATCCCGGGAGGAACAGTTACAGACTGATCAGGAAGCTCGGCCGAAGCCTAAGGGAGAGGTTAGTCGGCCCCTAGACCGTAGATGATTAACCCCTTGCTATGACCAGCAAACCCGAAAATGCGAGTCTCTCAATGAGGACTAAGAACCCATACGTCTCTCCTTTCGATGTGGGACCCGTTTTGAGAAACTATAGCCGTGAAATATATTTTCAAAAGCATGGTTCACACTAGCGTCGTAATCATCACCAGCTGACGCAGACTCATTATCACATTTATCACAGTTTGGTATGAAGAAAGACAGGCTACTGAGTCTGCGTATGTTGCTTACAATTACTATTACGTGTAGTCTGAACCAGGCTTTAGGGGCAAACTCAGTTGCGTTAAAAATCAACTGTGCTCTTATTTTGAGATCTTCTAAAGAACTCGGACAGGGGGTGGTTTCTTTATCAAATTGTGAAAGGATAAGGGAATAAAAAGCGAAATAAACTATAGGGCTGTCCGTGGTGCGACGCTTAAGCTTCAGCAGATACCACAGGAAGCCCAAATACTTTCCGTGCAAGTGTTTTCAATAGACCTCTTTACCTTCGTATGCAAATTCCCATTTCAGACAACATGTCATTCCTTTGAAATATGTTCTTTTGTTAAAATATTTAGAGATGAAACGATCAACCCCAGGAGTGGCATCACGTGTAAAAATCAAAGTGTAAAAATCAAGTCTTTAGAGTGATTCTCATAAACCCGTGAAATACACTTTAGCGTATTACACTCTACTTCACTCTGATTCTTTTGTTTTCTATTGTGTTTATCTGACTGTTACACTTTAATTAGTGCACTTTGTTTCACGGGTTAATGAAAACCACTCTATTCCAAAGACCTGCAGTATCAAACCCATCTCGCGGCACCGATTCAATACTAAATTGAAAACCGAAAATGTGTGTTGAAAAGTATTTATATGTGAGTGTCTGTTTATTCTAGACTATTACAAAGTACAAACCACCGGGACCACAAACGATTTTTCTACAAGTTTTCTCAGCCTTTCACCTCGGGAATAAAAAAAAACTGATGTAACTTAATCATTCGAGTAACCTTAGATATACAGCAAAAAATCCTGCATAATAAGAGCAAAAATTTTATGGAACGTATAGAAACGTAAGCTGCCGAGCAAATTAGCTCCCGCTCCCGCGCCGAAGCCAATCATAGGGCAATCAGGAGGGCAATGCATAGCCATCAAACAGGATTTTTGGGCATTTTTTCCACGACTCGATATTCATTCCAAAACTCGAGTCTCTAGACCGTTTTTATAGCATATTGAATTTCAAGTTGGATTATTCACTGACCCCCTCAGTGGTGGATCTCCCTGTGTCCAGCTCTTCAAAAAATATGGCAGACTGGGCTCGCAGGGGCCAACAAACCGGCCTCAATCCTACTTGGCCATGCACGATATCACCAAACTATCTATCAGGATAGGATGCCAGAAAATAAAACTGATGGATGAAACTTTCACTCCAAAGAGAGAGAGGAAAGTTGGATTTTTCACTGACCCCCTTGAAGGTCTCCCTGTGTCCAGTTCTACAAGAAATTTTACAGAGAAGGGTCCATGGGGCCACCAAAACAGGCTTCAATTCTACTTGGTCGCACATTATATCACCAAATGACTCCATCGAATGGCAAATTTGACAAAAATGAACTTCAATAACGCTAATGTTGTTTATAAACCATCTTTATTCTTCGTGGTGTTTAAGTATACAAAAATATATAGTTTTTTTTATTCCATCGTTTTGTAAACTAAATTAAGAAGCATAAATATTTGCAAAAAATCGACATCGCGGAAAGTTGTTGAAAATTTACCGATAATGGGAGTTACAGGAACGGAACTACGTTCACATATGCATGTTTAGTCTCATTTTCTCGTTAATGCAAGCCCATTCATCATTAAACATTAATCATTAAAACCACGCTTTTGATCGATATCCTTGAACTTTAAATAGAACTTGAATAGAAAAAGAATTTCATTGTATCTTGGGTAAACACGAAACCATGGTAACAGAAGTTACGTTCTTGTCTTCCCCACACGTAATTTGCAACAAAACTCCAGGAAAAACAAACGAGGTTTCCATCTAAAGCACAGGTGTTTTAATATAGTAATTAGGGTTTTCCTCCCATTTTTGTGACATATAAGTATCTTAATACTGAAACTGTAATCAGGAATGATACTTAAAAGATATATCGTTAAATGGCAGTTGCGTGGTTATTTGCGGACTAGAATTTTGAAAACACAAGCCATAAACGTAATATTAAAGATTGGATCTTCTTCTTATTCAGAGGCAGCACAAAGAATAGTAGATATCGCATATTAAAAGTCTGTCCTAAATTGAAGCAATATTCCTGCAGACATGCGAAACTGGTGATTTTGGGGTATTTGATGGCTTAGCATTTCGTTATCTTAATTCTTTCATGGCAGTTCGTGTTTGGTCCAAATAAATATTGTTATAAATTGTCTTTGTCGACACATGAAAACTGGGAAAATAATTATATATATATATATATCTGGATGTGTCTATTTTGACGGTAAAGTGCTCAATACATTGACATGTAGAGCGTTATAGATTATGGATTGTAGATAGATCAAAGACAAGACATAACTTTTGCTGTTACTCGGAGTTTCACGCTTACGCGATCTTCAGACAGTCTTTAATAAAGAATGATCCATACTGTAGTCTATATATACCTGAGGCGCTATAATCTATAATTGGAGTATTGTTATGTATTTACAATAGTGTTATTGTTCTATCAAGGTGCGATAATTTATGTTATCCGGCTTAAGTAATATTTGTTTTCGTGGCGGCATTTTGAAATAAGTTCTGATCTTTTGTTGAGAAGGTTGGCTTTATCTGCTTTAATAATGTTCAATTTTTCTGCTAAGCAGAGATTGCATTTCTTAGAAATATTATTGTAGGCTTTTGCTGAGGTGATGATTGACCATTTGATGTGGTAAATTTTCTTGTTGTCTTGAAGTGTCCAGATGTGTTTTGATAGTTCAGTGCTGTTGGCGTATTTTCTGTTTCGGAAAGATAGCTTGTGTTGCGTATACCGTTGTTTAAATGTTCCTTCTGTTAGTAATCAACTGGTTCACAAACATCCCTAACAAACAACAACACACGTTCGCCATATTTGACATCGAAAGCTTCTACCCCTCCATAACCGAAGAACTTTTAACTAATGCAATCCACTTCGCCAAGAAACACACTAATATAACCAGCCAAGACATTGACATTATCATGCACGCTAGAAAATCCCTCCTATTTGACAACGGTAACGCCTGGATAAAGAAAGACAACAACAACATGTTCGACGTCACGATGGGAAGCTACGACGGAGCAGATGTATGTGAACTAGTTGGACTATTTATTCTCAACAACTTATGCGACAAATACGGAAAGGGCAACATAGGACTGTACAGGGACGACGGACTTGCCATCTTTAAGAACACGACTGGACCACAAGCAGAAAGAATAAGAAAGGACATAACGAGACAATTTAAGAAACACGGCCTTAATATCACCATACAAACCAACCTGAAAGCAGTAAACTACCTTGACGTCACATTCAACTTAACAAACGAATCCTACTACCCCTACAGAAAGCCAAACGACGAGCCACTGTATATCAACACGAAATCTAACCACCCACCTTCCATAATCAAACAGCTACCCGCAGCTATCAACCGCAGAATAACCGACATTTCATGCAACGAAGAAGCATTCAACGCAGCTAAGCCACTCTACGAAACAGCACTAAAAAACAGCGGATTCACAGAAACCCTCACATACAATAACCATAACACATCTGCACCACAAAGAAGAAACAGAAAGAGAAATATTATATGGTTTAACCCTCCATTCAGCAAAAACGTACAAACTAACGTAGGAAAAACCTTCCTTAACCTTATTCAGAAGCACTTCCCTAAAAATCACAAGTTCCACTGCATCTTCAACAAGAACAACGTTAAAGTCAGCTACAGTTGCATGGAAAATATGACAAGCATAATCAATAAACACAACAAGAAAATAACTAACAACAGCCCCGCAACCTCTTCACAGAACGACTGCAACTGCCGAAAAAAACACCAATGCCCACTAGAAAACAACTGCCTCACAACCAGCATAGTGTACAACGCACGAGTAACCACAGAAGACGACATACCCGCAAAGAACTACATCGGACTAACAGAAGGAACATTTAAACAACGGTATACGCAACACAAGCTATCTTTCCGAAACAGAAAATACGCCAACAGCACTGAACTATCAAAACACATCTGGACACTTCAAGACAACAAGAAAATTTACCACATCAAATGGTCAATCATCACCTCAGCAAAAGCCTACAATAATATTTCTAAGAAATGCAATCTCTGCTTAGCAGAAAAATTGAACATTATTAAAGCAGATAAAGCCAACCTTCTCAACAAAAGATCAGAACTTATTTCAAAATGCCGCCACGAAAACAAATATTACTTAAGCCGGATAACATAAATTATCGCACCTTGATAGAACAATAACACTATTGTAAATACATAACAATACTCCAATTATAGATTATAGCGCCTCAGGTATATATAGACTACAGTATGGATCATTCTTTATTAAAGACTGTCTGAAGATCGCGTAAGCGTGAAACTCCGAGTAACAGCAAAAGTTATGTCTTGTCTTTGATCTATCTACAATCCATAATCTATATATATATATATATATATATATATATATATATATATATATATATATATATATATATATATAAACAATGGTGGCATATTATGTGCCAAAACATCATTTTGCTGAACATTAATTAAGCAATGATGATTTCGCCTTTTTTTGGAAATTAAGACAAAAAGGCCAAGTACGCCAACACGCCAACAGTTTTGAAAAGAAAAAAGAAACAAAACCGAGGACACTTTTTTGACACATTTTAATTGTCTTTCATTGTAATTCTTTTGGAAAAAAAAAATGGCTAAAGATAAAAAGAATGAAGCACCTTCGCTTCAGTTAACATAAATGTTGTCAATGCATTTTGTTGAGTGCACTGTCTATTATAATTGAAAATACGCACGACCTTGTCGTACAAGATTTCATTAATAGAAACTCGTAAGGTTTTGAAAGTTCTTGTAATTGCGGCAAGAGATCTTAGGGTAGTGTTTGTAAATTATACTCCCCTAAGGGTTTTTGCAATTACGATAACTTTAAAAACATCACTCGCACCTGTTATGCTAAATTGATGTTAAGACTTGTGCCATCATTTGGACACTATTTTTTCTCGGATGAACTCTTTGAAGGGAAACCTTTGATGTAATTGCAAGAATTATTTTGAACAAAATTATTCGGAGCGAAATTTTGTGAGAATCTGACATATTTCTAATTAAGTAGGTGTGAATGTTAACAAAACTTTTAAAGCCGGATTTCGACCATTTTTCTTTCAACTTTGTCCATAGTTTACTTAAATACGAGACCTTGTTGGGCATTATTGATTTAAGGTCTTAAAAGACCATAGTTTTTACGATGGGTGTCATGGTTTACTTGAATGTTTGACGATCAATGAACTTTGAATGCATTTCAGTATATGAAAAAAAGCTAAATACTGTTAAAGCCCAACACAGTTTTGTAGCCACATACATGCTGATTGAAGTAATGCACTAATAGCGTCGATGTGGTCAAAACTTTTGAACAATTAAAAAAGTTACAATAACAATAATTTGTATTTACTCATTATATGAATTGTTAAATGATTTGTTTTGTACATTGAGCAGTTTTCTATTTCATAAAAGAAGGTTATAAAGAAAATGAGTTACAATTATAAAAATAGAAAAACTATGTTGATATTTAAGATTGAGGGCTAAATTAACTTTCTTTTTCTAGTTAGCCTCCAGCCTTATTATGTTGCTATGAAATAAACAGGAAGGAGGTAATTACACAAAACACACACGCACGTATACAGGTGTAAAGCCACATATGCAAAAGAGAGAAAATATATAATAAGTTTGATATGAAGAGAATTAGATATTGAATTGAGACATTAGAAGCAGTAAGAACATTTACAGACGTTGTAAGGACAGAAGGTGGTCTTTCAATTGCTTATTGAAAGAAGATTAAGGAACTTAAAGTCTCTTGAGCAAGAGTGGATTAAATTTGAGTTTCAACTCGAAGTATTTGTGAAAGATAACGTTTTGTGCTAGGGAAGACACGTATTTTGTTGTATTCTTTGGTTTAAAAGCTTGAAAACGATATATGGATTTTTAAGCATTACTTCTAACGAGATGGGCAAAACAACTGTCAGCCGAGAGTACCCGTGATGTTTGACAATAATCTTACTGTAATCCCTTTTGTCTTTTAGTCTCTATATTTTCAATTATTGGCCCCCTTTCCAAACTTGGCCACCCCTACCACGCCTACCGCCCACTTCAACATTAATATTAATTTGCAATTTAAACGCAACCAATGCGAGGGCTCCTATAAACCCCAGGATCTAGAACAAACGTTTGAGTTGACTGTAATTAAGGTAATGACTTTTGAAGTCTTCGACCCAACTGGTGTGTTCTAAGCAAGTAATGCAGATGAAATACTGTTATTCACTCAAATAAGCAGGTAAATAATACTGTAAAAACATTAGCTCAACTCTCTAAAAAGATTTTCGCTAGTATGATTTAAGTCTGTTTGCTCAGTTTTAGTAGTTTGCCTAAAACTAAATCCCAAAGAAATAGCGAGAATCGAACCGAATTGAGATGATAAGTTGAAAACCGTTGGGGATAAAACAGAAAGATTGTAAACTTTACTGATATTTCGGATCATGAGCAAGGGCTACTTCTTAACTCCATCCTCAAATAATATAGATATATACTTACTGCTAACTTCAGGATTCAAAATTCAGGATAAAAAGCGTTTTTAGTGGTTCATTTTTCAAACTTTAGCAAACCTCAACCGCTCGCGCGGAAAACCGTCTAAGTTTAGATTTTTTTATTTTCGCTAACTTTCAGTGATCTTTTAAGTTTGAATATGTAGTTTTTTTGTGTGTGTGTTCAGTTCAGAGAATAAGTATTTTAATTTTATGCCAAGTTAATGCAGAAATGATAAGTGATTTCCATCGTTTATTCAAAATTGTCACATTTTCCTTTTTTAAAAGGCTCAGATACTTAATGCAATATTCCATGCAACATTGCTTGCAACATTATGATTACAGTACTATTTCAGCAGTCAAATCAGAGAAAATCTCGATTTTTCCGCTTAATTTTCAAGGATATTACAAGTACATAAAAATAATAAAACAGACGTTCATATTTTTATATTTTAGTGTGATGTTGAACGCAATGTTGCACGCAATGTTGCACCGTGTGTCGGAGGCTTTACTCCATCGAATCAGTAGCAAATGGTGCAAAATTTACCTTCAATAACGTTAATAATATACTATATTTTTCTTTGTGGTGTTAAGTATACAAAAATACATAGTTTATTTATTTGATACTTTTTCTATTAAGGTAATTCCGTAGTAAAAGATCCGAACATAGAAGTTGCAGTTGTTACAGTTTTCTGCTGTACATTTTTGAGAATTTCTCAAAAACGGAACATAGAAGTTTTTTTCATAAAATAAACATTTGCAAAAAACGCACAACGAAAATTGTTGACAAGGGCTCTTACATTACAAAATGGCTCTTGCAATTACGAGAACTTTTAAAACGTACCTGTTATACTAATATGATTTAAAGATTCGTGCCATCATTTGGAGAATATTTTTGTTCCAATGAACTATTTTGAAGGGAAAACTTTCATTTGTATGCAATAAATATTTTGAAAAATGTATTCTGGCTAAGAGAAATTTTGTGAAAATCCAACAGATATCTAAGTAAGTGTGAATGTTTACCAAAACTTTGCAACATACAGGATTTCTGGTTTTATATTTTGAGCTTTCTCTCGTTCCACTTTAATAAAATATATGTAAAAATTGTATGGACCATTTTTCTTTCAACTTGGGAAATAGTTTACTTAGATATTAGACCTTGTTGGGCTTTATCGATTTTAAGGTATTAAAAGACCTTAGTTTGAATTGTAAGTTATTACATGTAGTTTGGCAATCAATGAACTTTGAAAGTTTTTTTGCATATAATATATACTTCAATACATGTCATCTTGTACGAGTTAAATATTGCTAAATTTCCATCGCGATTTAGTAACCAAGCAGTAAAACTTTTGAACTTAAATTTATTTATTTATTTATTAAACTTCCACTGAGTAAATAAAAACGAACAAAACAGTTGAAAATTAACAAGAAAAACTAATTAAGAAACGAGAATAATAACGAGAAAAAAATCTCAGGGAGGGACAATCACAACAGAGCAAGCTCCAGCTAGGTGAAAGCCAATGAAATAATAATGATAATAATAATAATAATAATAATAATAATAATAATAATAATAATAATAATGATGATGATGATGATGATGATGATGATAATAATAATAATGATAATAATAATAATAATAATAATAATAATAAAAATGATTAATAATGACTATTTATTGAATCCATATATAATAATAATAATAATAATAACAGATTAGATAATAATAGATAATAATAAAAATATTAGAAACATGGTACTTAATACTTAATATTGTAAAACTAATACTTAATCCTAATACTAATACTTAAAACTGAAACTTATTACTAATATATATTTTATATAGAATTAAAAAAAAAAGGAAAAAATTGTATAAAAAGAAAAAAAAATATCACTATTTATATTATTATTTATATAATAATAATATATAGAGATTACTTCATGGAAAGTGCGCGCGTACGGTTTTTATTCACGAGTTGTGAAGTATCATAAAACGAACAAGCGAGTCTTCGAGCGCGTGAGTTTTATGATACGAAACAATGAGTGAATAAAAACTGTACAAAGCACTTTCCATGGTGTTTTCTTTTTATTATATTCATACCGAGATTTTCAATTTGGTTTGAATTAGAGACTATTTTAGTTTACAAAGTTTGTAAACAAAGCTCAGTTTCCAAACTAAAAATTATATTGCAATAATTCTTTATTTTACAACGCTGTTTTACAAGCATAATAAAAACTTATTCTTATTAAATTCTAATTCGGTTTCTAAGTTTAATCTTTTCAACTTCTAGACTTTTAGTTTACACTAAAAATGATTGCGAAAGCTTACCGAAGTTTCTGTCGCCTTCTTACACGGCAAAGCTGCCTCGTTGTTGTTTAATACATTTTAAAGAACTATTCCACTAGATTTACATCTCGGTCAGCTTTTCCTCCGCTCTACTATAGGTATTTCATCGATTTTCTCTTTGGTTTCGTCGTCTAAATTATATTTTCATCCATGTTTTGAACTCAAACTTTCTAGTTTAGGTCTCACCGAAGTCGTCTTCTTACAAAAGCAACTGAAGCTGACTTTCCTTGTTGTTGTTTAAGTTTTCAGTACTTTTAAAGAACTTTTCCAATAGATTTACATCTCAGGCAGCTTTTCCTCCACTCTACTATTGGTAATTCATCGATTTTCTCTTTGGTTTTGTCGTCTAAAATATAGTTTCATTCATGTTTTGAAATAAAAACTTTCTAGTTTAGTCGAAAGTCTCACGCGAAAGAGCAGTGGAGCCCGTTGCTGCCGACTTCTAATTGGACGTATGGTTTTTCTCACACGTGAAGAAAAGCCGTACGTGGCTTCTGATTGGACGTATCGTTTTTTCACACGTGAAAAAGCGATACGCGCATTGTGATGTGTTGGGAAAAGTGAACAAACGAACATTTATTACACAGGATTTTACTGAGTAAATCTCGGTATGTATATAATAAAATAAATTACTAAAACAATGATATACTGACTATTCATAAAATATTTGCTTCATGGTTGTTTAATCTAAAATCCTCTAAAATGTTTTTATTTCGAAAAGGGGTTCTTGACCCTCTTATACACAGATTGACAGTTCTTAAAATGTTAAAGTTCAAAATAGTTCTTATCCAAGTGATAACGCTGGCGTAGTCCTCTCCTGATTTCGTTGCTAGTAGGTTGGCCGGGTTCCGTAAAAATATTTGGCTTTCGGTGCCCATTCCTCCATTTGTTCCAAATATTAGCGGTGTGAATGTTCCCATTTCGACGTTTAGGACTCTCTGCTGGTATTTTCTTTTCTTTTCTTGCTCTTGTTCCTTAAACATACTTGATGTGCTCTTGTTAAATAATAAAAATAATAATAATAAAAATATTAATAATAATAATAATAATAATAATGATGATGATGATGGTAATAATAATAATGATGATAATAATATTAATAATATTAATATAATAATAATAATAATAATAATAGATTCGCCGATGATATTGGCGCAATATAAATTAATAAATATTATTATTAATATTATTATTATTATTATTATTATTATTATATAAATAATTACATTCTTTTAAGGGGGCTGCGTACAGTTTTTTTGTGCTCACCCCATTGACTACTGTACGAAGATTGAAGTCTGTAATAATGTATATTGGCATCAGAGAGCCGTTAGAGGGACTCAATGGGTTATTATGTGATCGTCTTTAAATAAAGTTTATTGTATTGTATTTTAGTGTATTAGAGTTACCATAGCAATGAAGCAGTGATGTAAAATGCTTTTGATTAGGAGCAGTTTCACCCGTTATTCGATTTTTAACAGTTGAAATGACACACCGGAAGCTAAACTTTAGGCAGGTGCCTAAAGTTATACGAACTTTTGAGAAAATTCTAAAGTCCCATCTTGCCATTTCTGTTACAACATTTTCGTGAAGAAACGCTGTTTTTAATAGGCTGAAAAATCCTCGACTGTCTAAATCTCGTGAATGTATTAGGCTAATTTTTGTACAATTTCATAGTACGAAGTGTCTTCGATCTCCGTTGGTGTACGTCAACGCTAACATCAGATTTTGCGAAATTTGTTAGAATGATTCATCCCCAGGACGTCTGGCGCTTCTGATAAACGATTTGGCTATGAATTTTCTTTTTTTAACTCTGCTGAGTTAAATTTGAGCATTTTTCCAAAACATTCTCAAAGCACCCACTGGATTGAAGTTTTCTAAGGCACACATTCTAGATTCTCTGTTGTTTATACCAGTAGTACGTTTTCATGTAGTTTCTGTAGTTTCAATATTTCCCTAATAATCTTCTATTGTTTAATGAGCACCTTTAATTAGCACTTTAGCACGTTTGTTCATTAAATAGAAGATGAAGGAATTGTCATGCTGGAATGTTAAAGAATCAGACAGGAATAGCCCCCCCCCCCCCCCGTATGGTGTGATTGCAAGGGGAGGGTGGTCCCATCAATGGTTCACATTCCTGAGTACCGCTTGAGAATATAGGGGGAGGGTGTAGTCTTGAAAATGAAGTTAGGAGAAATGCTCGAAAAAGTTTAAATCGTGTTTCTTGCAAAATCCCGCGCTAACTTAGCTTCTATTGCTTAAATAAAATAATATTTTTTCTAGAAGTGATTATACAGATAACTAACTGGCTATCGTAACAAAAACATCTGTCCAGACGAACTTCCACAATAACTTTAGCAGTAAAAATGGAAATTCCCGTACATAACTACCCACGCGAAGATAATTGATACTTCAGAAAATATATAGGTGAATTACGTTCAGTTTCCTCAAGCTAAATTTTCTCGGGGAAAATCTGAGCCCCAGCTGTAGGCGGGATTTTAACCCGTGACCTCCACTAAGCTACTACCATATTTGTTAGTTACTGTTTTGACATATATGCTTTTCTTCAGTGTTCCAGCTCTCCATCTTCTAATCATGATGTGCCTGCCGTCAGTAATTACTGTGTTCAATCTTCTCATCATCGGTGTGTATGCCAACTGCAGATCTTCCACCAGCATGTTGAGGCTTAAGGGGTTCACTGTACGCTCTTTCCAAAGTCCAAATATCCATGAATGCTATGAGATGTGCAGGAAAGAGACGGACTGTCTTAGCATTAACTACTACACAAGAGGTTCTTTGTGCGAACATAACAATCGTACGATCTTACAGGAACCAAAGAATGCCGTACAAGATGCACGTGCTACATACTTTGACATCCCAGTGGAAATCCCATACAGAGGTATGCAAGTGATACGTCACTCCATTCTGCTTTGAAATGATGGGTACAATGAATTACATCCAATCCAGTTAAATTGCTAACTAACCCTTATTATGTAAGCAGTGACGTTAATTCAAAATAATTGACATTTATCATTGTAAATAAACTTGTTCCATGATTTAATTTTTTTGATTGTAGATTGCTTCGAGATCTACGAATCTGGTGAGAAACGTAACGGCATTTACACAATCAAGCCAGACAGTCAAGGGGCCTTTCAAGTCTACTGTGACATGACAACTGACGGAGGGGGTTGGACAGTGTTCCAGAGAAGACAAGATGGATCTGTAGACTTTTTTCTCGACTGGCAGCAGTACAAAAAAGGCTTTGGGAACCTGAAAGGTGAGTTCTGGTTGGGTAATAACTACATCCATCGCCTGACAGAAAGAAGACCCTGGAGTCTAAGAGTGGATCTGGAGGACTGGGGAGGAGTACGTAGATATGCCAAATATGGTAGTTTTAGCATTAGTGCAGAGTCAGACAAGTACAAGCTAAAAGTATCATCGTATTCAGGTACTGCAGGAGACTCATTTGCAGGGAGACATAATAACAATTACTTTAGCACCAAAGATCGTGATTTTGACTCATATGGAGGCAATTGTGCAGTTAAAGCACACGGAGCCTGGTGGTACGACGATTGCTTCAATTCCAATCTGAATGGTTTCTATTTTCAATCTAACAAGACTAATTACTCGGCTTTAGCTTGGGATAGTTTTCACGATTCAACTTCATTGAAATTTTCTGAGATGAAAATACGTCCTTGATTACCGAATACTCGTTGTTTGCGCAAGGCATCATGATCCACTTATTTATGTTTGGTTTGTGACATGATCTAAAAGGTCGATCTGATCAAAAGGCTTATATATAATCATATTGTTATGTAAGGAATTCGATGCACATTCAAGCGTAAAGCAAATGCGGCTATTTTTAAAAAAGGTTGGTGAAGGTTTTGCAGCATGCTGCTTGTCGCATCCTGGATGTTGCATTTTGCTTACCAAGCTTGAAATGTATTATGTTTATATGTAATTAATGTCAGCACAGAAGAAAATATACAGGAAAAACCTGCAGGCCAATTTTTGAAAAATCCCATATGGTTGTGACCATTCGCTGATTGAATTAATATCACCCATTGTGCATTTCGAGCAACCAACCTTTTTGAAATAGCTGTATGTAATAGATACAATATAAGTGGCAATGTTGTATGGATATACAATCACGAGGTGGAGTACGATTGGAGGCAAAGTCTTTTAGTGATGACGGCCAAATTAATTTGTAGTTAAAAAAAATCTTGAGAAGTTGCACTCTTTTTAAACCATATTAGTCAAAAACGTAAACCGGTGGCTAGGTGCACTGTATGAAAAGCAATCCTTAATGTATATCAGGAAAAATCATGAGAGCTTTGATATCACTTTACGCTCGAGCTAAATTTTATCTGCCACTTTGGATTGCGAGGAAAATATGTTGCTTGGCTACTATTAGGGCCATATAGATAAGTTTAACCAAGTTTCGAGTCATTTCCAATGTTCAGCCATTTTAATGTAATTGCCTCTTTAAGTAGTGTTTAATAAACGAGCAGGAGTTTTTTTTATTAGGTTTAAAACCACGAGGCGTAGAACTCATGAATAATTCACAAACCTTTGGTAGAATTAGAGCGACCATACATGTCACGAACATGGACTTTTATATATCGATAGAAGATTGTGCGTAACTTTCATGCGCAGTCGAGGTTTATACGTCACTGTCATGTGTAGTCAGCCGCAAAAAGGCTCCCACATTTTGAAGATGGCATGCCAATCTCAAGACAGGATTCTTAGTCGAGCAGAATTCGTGGGTCATTGGTGATCGTACGTGAGACTGACCTTAATGAGGCTTTAAGCCTTCATCTAAAAGTGGAGGTACCTTTATCTCTGATAGAGTTCTCCTCATTCGTATTCTTTATATAAAGAATACTTATAAGGATAAGAACTTTATATAAAGTACTCATCTTCATTAGTATTCTTTATATAAGAATAAGGCTTATGAATTATTCATGAGTTTTTGAACAGGGAATGAATTAAGGGGTTTCCCTGTTACTATTAATTTGGCCAATAGAAAAAAATACTAGTTCGTTCGTTTTCTATTTATTTGGCTAAAACTAAGAAATTTAATCAAGAAAAGTCTTAAGGTATCAGGATACGTTTGAGGCCTTCGAGATTACTTTACGCGCAAATTTCGCGCGGCTTTTTCAACATTATTATTATATAAAAGGATACATTTTCTGAAAGCTAAATAAACGTAGTTTTCAAAAATCAATTTGAAATGTTCTGTTTCGCGACACAAAAAAGTTATTGGGTTTCTCAGTTTTTGAGTTATCAAAATAAGGTTCTTAAATCATTGTAGCTCATTCGGATTACATCGGATCAAATTGAAACTTTGGATTATGATAAATCATAACGCGATCTAAAAAAAATTTGTCTCAAATTTTTGAAATATTATTTCATTCTAAAGATATTGTCTATTTTGCAATTATGACCTCCGAAAATTCAAACATCCAGATCCAAAAAAGATATCAAAAATCTAAGACCCTGTTTTGAAGCTCATTATCCACAAAGCATGCTAATATACTTTTGATCGATATAGCGGAAATTCGGATCCTGCGGGAAGTCGTCAGATGAAGTGGGGTAGAATGTCACTTTGAACTCAATAACTTTATTGGGCTCCAAAATAGACAATTTTAAATAAATATTCGAAAACTACATTTATTTAGCTTTCAGAAAATGTATAGTTTAATGGCAAAATATTGTAAAGCCCGTGCGAAATGTGAGGTAGCGCGTATAGGGGTGCTAATCATATTCTGATACCTTAAGTATCAACTAAAAATGTAATTTTTGTTGTTGAGATTTTTCAGTGTTTTTCTAATCGTTCTGCAAACCTTAGCAGACGATTTTAGATTGACACTGTCTGTATTTGATGTAAATTAAACGGGAGAATGAAGTTTGCTGTCGGTGTGACGGGATCTGAAGCCCAGAGACAGCTAAAATCAGCATTATCTCCAAGAACTGAGATCACAAAGGGGCTATCACTATCTAAATCTCTCACAGCATGTGCCAGGTACGTTACAATTAAGGTCTTTTTTTTTGTGTTTTTAGGCTGTCGGCTTCTAAGCTGATAAACAGCCAGCTCTAGGTCCTACTGCGGCGTTATTTCGAATAGTTGGCTTGTGGCCATGGACAATACTGTGAAACTGATATTTAAGCCGCAGTACCAAGGGTCCTTTTTTAAGGAAAAAAGAAAAAAAAACTCGAGGCTGGGCAAGCTCTCTGTCGATTTTTCCCCCTAAAATTTCCAATGATGCATTGCGATGTTGTTTTAATTGTGAAAAATTGATAAAAATAATTATAGGTAAGCATTAAAAGGTAAAGACTATATTCTAATTTTGCCGTTGAAAGGTATCTTGATGACCCAATGTAAGATTAGCCATGATAAATGGGTTATTCATCCTTAAATAAAGTTTATTATTATTATAATCATTATTAATATTATTATTATTATTATTGGATATTTATTTACCGATCCAGCTGAGCGAACAACTATTTGCGCAAAGCATTGTTGATCCAAACCTGGGGTCCTTCGCTCAGTCTTTGTTTTAAAAATGCTTTGTCGAGTAGTATTTAGATGAATCACAGATATCACTCGGATTAAGAGTTTGGTACTTTTCTGAGACTTTAAATGTATTGGATTCAATTGTCAATACTTTTCTGGTAGAAAAAACAATGCTTGAACATAGGGCCGGCCATTAAAAAACAACAACGGACTGTGATTGGTTAGAAAATTTAATGCCGCTCAGCTGGATTGCTTTAAGATTTAGAATATCGATTAACTAGATAAAACAGCACTAAGCCACGTTTTACGACTTGAAAAATGCCTTAATATACTCATTAATCAAGGCAAAACATGTTTATATTAAGTTCTCGTGAGCAAAATATATGCAGAACACTGAAAATAAATAGCTATCGCTCTTCCCAGCACTTAGAGAGGGGTTTCACGGCACCTAAGCCATCAGTTTCTTGGCATGAACTATGCATTATTATACTGATTAACTACTGAGGCCAAACAAGTTTATTCTGACTTCTCATGAGCAAAACATATATGGGAGATGAATAGTTCTTCCTAACACTCTTTTTGCCGAATAGCATGCCTGCCATAAAACCTCTCTCAGGTGCAAGAATTTATATAAGAAAAATTGCATGCTCTTCAAAATATTCTTTACATCAGTTTTCAAAGTCAAAGAATGTGTTTGTTATAATTAATAACATTTCATTGCATTTAAATAAAGCTATGCAATTAAACAATTGTTTTGTAGTCTTATTTGTTTTGAATGTTCTTGAACAAGTTTTTACAGTATATACTACCAAAACAGGTAGAGTGACATTCAGGCTTGAGAAAAACCAGTTGCGACTAGCGTTAAAGCTAGCCACTTTTGATACATTCCTTAGCCCCAAGCGGATAGTTAGATTTGAAGTTCATGGTGGAATTTGGCCGTGGAACTTGGATGGCATGTTCAAAGCTAGCCTGAATATCAGGCCTTCGGAGCTGGGGCCTGGGGAGAGGGGAAAGGGAGGGGGAGGGGGAGGGGGAAGAGGGAAAGGAAGGCCTGACACAAATGCATTCATCGGCTCGTGTCAAACATCCAGATTCTGAATGTTTCTCTGATTGGATAATTAAACAAAAGAACATTTTACCGGAAATGAAAATCTACAACTTTTGATTTTCTCGAACAGCAGTAATTTCTTTATAAACTTCAATCTTTAAGCGTTATTTTTCTACGAATATATGAACGACAAAGAATTCAAAGAAGCATTGGAAGGGCTCTGAAGTTATGTCCTGGAATATAACTATGCTGAAAGTCTGGTGAACCACAGGAAAGACGTACTCGGAGTACTTCTTACTAGTTTTAGGTTATCGAATATTTAGGAATATTTGGTAGTAATACGGATTTATTTTAAAAATTGAAGTATAGAACGGGTATTCAAAATCTTAGTCGTTATAAACTGAACGATGACAAACAAGAAATTATGACCCGAGAGGTCAAACTTTGCGCGCGTGATTAGTTAAACTAGACGCTCTTGGAGCGTTCACTGGGTTGCCTGTGCGAGAGCTCCCCACTCACCAATCCTATATACTCTATTATTTCTTACCAAAGTGTTCCTTTTGGGTTCAAAGTCCCCCTTTATTAAAAACATTTTAAATTCTAGTAAGACATTAGTGGTGCGTTACTGACTTGTCAACGCATATTATATTTCTACTTGACCTACTAGAGTACCTTTCAAGACTAGCTGATGAAATAAACATATCTATTTCAGTATCGAAACTGTTCGCTGCAAAACAAACGTTTTATCAATGTAAATACTCTTAGCCAAAATGTGTTTAACTGGTCATTTGTTTTTCCCTCAGTTTTTGTTTTCTGTATTTTCATAAATGGAAATATTCAACAAGGAGTCTTGGCAGTTCGCTTTCTTGTAGATCACTATCAGCTCGTCTGACTTCTACAAGTTCTTGGAGTCAGCTTTCATCAAAGCTTTGTTTGTCACTCGTTTTGTAGTTTGTCTCTCGTTCTGTAGTTTGTCTCAGTATATTTTTTTGTATCTGAGATCTGGTAAGATCTAGTTTGATCATAGCTAGGTAGTTTATAGATTCTCTTAGTCTATTTTGACTAGTTTGTCTAGTTCTACGATTCTCATACCGTAGTTTGCTCATAGCCTTCTCAAAGATAGCTCATAGATTTTCAGACTTCTCTCTTTGAGTATGTGGACCAACCCGTTCCAAAATCGCTCAATAACATCGTTTAATGTGTGTCTACCACGTACGGCGTGTGTGTTTGTAAGTAGTTTAAGCGTAGCGTTAAGAAACCTAAAGACAATAGTACGCAACATGCCTACAGACAAACTAGTACTTCACGAACCCTGAACGAATGAATTAATGGTGACACAACACTAAAAACTATAAATACATCGATGTCATGTGGCAACTTCATTGGACATTGGACATTGTTTACACGTTCTCGACCAATCATGACGTGTGAAATTATGGTCTACCTGACGCCCGAAAAACGGATCTCATTTTAAGACTGGTTTGCTACCATAGCAACCCAGTAATAGTCGTCAAATTACGACCTTGGACTCGATGAACACATTAAACAGATTCAACCTCTACATGAAAACGTTAACTTCTTAAGAAATATGACAAGAATAATACAAGAACGACTTGTATGGTAGTTTGATCAGTAGTAAGATATCCCGTATAAATCGAATATAAGTTTATACCCAGTTCGGAAAACACAATGACATGACAGCATAATAACCGGAAGTGATTTTCATTGGCTTGTATTTCAAAATGCGCAAGGACTGGTTCGAAGGGGCGGAAGGGCTTCCGATAAGCATTTGTGTCAGGCTCTCCTTCCTCTCTCTCCCCTTCTTACCCTCTTCTTTTAGTAGTTTATGATAAAACATTTCGAAAAATATCCAAAAACTTCATTCACAAAAGAACATGGATGCTTGCCGTTGAAGACATTTATAGGATATTTTGTTGATTTTTTCGTGTTTGCTGGCGTTGTTTTCTCAACGAACCAGTCTTTGTATTCTACTCTCACTTCTTTGTAAAAACCGAGTTTCTTTGTTGTCCGTGTTTTTGTCTTTTCTTCGGACGGGAGATATCACCTGATACACGTCCTGCACGTGACCCATTTGATCCAACGACAGTGCGCGAAAATTCATCGTTGGGTTATAAAGGTAAATATTCAACAAATTTTTTACCAAACGCGAAGCGATATCGCTGAATATTTACCAAGACGTAACTATTCACCATATACATACAGCATGTATATATGTCTGTAAGGTCTGCCAAATGAAAACTTGACCAATTTATCAAGGATTTGAAGTTTTGTAATAGTAACTTAATCAACACCTGCAGCCTTTGGTGCTGAACATAATCTTTCGAACCCACTCGCACTTTCTAAAATTGTATTCAATGAAAAGAAAAGCAAAGGGTTTTTATGGTTTCGCAGCTTGATACATTTCCAGCTTTTAAGGACCGTAATACAGTGAGGATATTTTTTATTTTATGAACTTTCTAAAGCTTCAAACCTTCTGCAAATGAAGCACTCAACTCAACTAATCTTATTGCTCGAAATAAATCATATTTCCATTCGATTCACACAAGGGATAAAGGAGAAAAAAAGTATAAAAAAAACCTCAAAGTGTTCACGGTTCGAGTGTCCTTACTGTAATGACTTCTTTTGTAATTCTATTTTTTTCCCAAATACGTCAAACTGTGAAGATTTGTGTTGATTGGTTTGTCCAGTAACTTCCTTCAAAGCTATACTTTTTTTTATCAATACATATTGATACATCGACTACGGTTCTTGAAAGCTGGAAATCTATCAAGCTGTGGAAATATAAAATGCTTATTTTAAAAGTATATATTTGAAAGCAATACCATGATTTAGCCAGAATTCTCTTGAACTCGAAGAGTTCAAACTTCAAGGCAACTTTTTCAACAAGGCAACGAGTAAGTATACCAGACAAAAATTGATATCTATTATGACAGATGTGAATCGGATTTGAGATCAGATTTATTTATTTATTTACAATCTATAATGATTACAAGTCCATTCATATTATACAACTAAAACTGAAAGGAAAAAGAGAAAATATAGTAAGCTCATAAAGATCTCCCGTTTAAAATGCGTAAAACAATATTATAAGAATATATTGATTAGTGTGGGTATATACAGACACAAAGTTGAACAAATACTGAAAACGTATTTCTATGTAGAATTTAAATTAAAAAAAAAAAAAAAACTTAAACAGTGTTTTTCGTTGCAAAATGCAAAACCTTCACCCGGCAATTTCTTTTTGAAATACTTATTATCTGTATACGACCGCGGACGCAAAATTTCAAACGAAGCAGTCGATGGCAATAAAGGATGACATTTACCATTTACCAAAAGGTTACTTAAAATGAATTTTTTAAGTATCAGGAACTATGATTACTATTTGGTTGTTGTTGTTGCGTGGTTTAAGTTTACCGATTTTTAAAACAGTGGATATTGGCTACAATAACTCGTATCCTTTTCTAAGAAGATCGGGCGCCTTTATTTCAGTTTGTTCTTTGGTTAAGATCAATGCCCAACACACATATGTTGTCCCTAACGTATGTTCAGCGGGATTCACCTACGTTCAGTCGGACTTTCTTTTTCGATGAACTGTAAACTTATTTCAGTATTTGTTCAAGCAATTCAACTCAGTCTTCTAATCATGTTAAACTTTAAATGTATCTAATGCTTGTAGTATTTCTCAAGATTAACAAAGATGGACTTATAAACAAAGACGATCTACTGGGATAATAAGGATAAGCGTTATTGTGGTCTCTATATGCACTGTTCGATCGATCGGTAAGCTTTAACCACACAACAACAACGAAAAAACTCATAAACTAACCGTGCTTTCCCTGTAAAATGTCACTAAAGCACGGTTAGTTTATGAGTTTTTTCGTTGTTGTTGTGTGGTTAAAGCTTACCGATCGATCGAACAGTGCATATAGAGACCACAATAACGCTTATCCTTAATATCCCAGTAGATCGTCTTTGTTTATAAGTTCTTTGCTTTAGATCCATCCCCAACACAGAGATATTGTCCCTGGATTAGATAACTAATTTTATAGCCAGTGATTAGCTTAAATTAGGCTATTTCTAAGCCAATATATAGTAATTCTGTCTTTTTTCTTTTGTAATTGTTATCTATAAGTACAGCAAGCAAAAATTGATATATATTATGAGAGGGGTGAATATGTACTATTTAATAAACGAGCAGGAGTGTTTTATCAGGTATAAAATCCCGAGGGCGAAGCCCGAGGGATTTTATACCTGATAAAACACGTGCTGCGAGTTTATTGATTAGCTTAAGAAACTCATTAATATTCAACGACCATTTTGTCCAATATCGATGAAATTATCATGTATTGATGCGAGAAAACAAAAGAAAAAGGCGGGTTGTTTGCATTTGGGAATTGATCTACAGTAATAATAGATGAATAAAATTAGAAATTCAAATGTGCAGAACTTTTTCAGTATTTCATTTGCATGTGAAGTCTTTCGGGACTAGCTTTTGGATGAGTAACAACATGCCTCCAAAGTGGCAGTTTAGGCCACCAAAGTCTAAAGAAGAAGAAAAAAAACACATTGGAAGAGTGCATCCCAAAGTCCACACGTTCCTCTACGAAGTGGGCCTTTAAAGTCTTTTCCGAATGGCAACTTGGTAGAGCCAACAAAGATTCTTCCAAAGAGCAGCGTTCGTTTGAAATTGACATTGGAATAGTACAATAAATGAAAGCTGTTCCAACGTTCTAGAAGATCTTGACTCGTTAGATTTCGAAGTCGCAGATGAATTGTTAAGTAACATGGTTTTACCAGATACTTCTAACCCAGCCAAAGTTGTTATGTCGGGCTCAGTATTCAACAATTATACTTTTCATTTGAGTAAGTAACAAAGCAATCACGAAATAAATGTTATGATTATTCAATGCCTGTTATATTTCATTTTTGTACTGCCTAAGGACATGAAGCATTATATAATGACACATGTGCCATTATATAATGCTTCATGTTCATTTGCATTCCATTGTTCTTCTATTCTACCCCATTATTCCCCTGGCCCGAATTCAAATCCCTCCCCGGGCTTTAAATTTGAAAAGTACTTTATGCGGTATAAAATGTTTTCCTCGTGACCAAAAGTGAGCATCGAATTGGACAAAATGGTCGTTGAATATTAATGAGTTTTTTAAAGGTTCTTTAAACTGTCATATTTATTTATTCATTTCCAAACTGTAATAATTACAAAAGGGGAAATCAGTATAGTAAGATAATAAGAAGCCCCTTTGAAATATGTTAAATTACTACGCTTCTCAGTTGGGCTTGGAACGACCGAAGTTTGGTCACGAAGACAGTTTTGTCGTTAAAAACTGCATGTTGTCAGGGGCAACGTCAAAAGTATTGCATCGTATAGCGTGTGTAAAATTAACGAGCTTAATTGCCGCCGCGGTGACGTCAGTATCATGCTTGATTCCTATTGAATAGTTTTCGGTTGCCCCTGACAACATGCATTTTTCAACGAAAAAACTTCGTGACAAAACTTCGGTCGTTCAAAGCTCAACTGAGAAGCGTAGTACAATATTATAAGAATATTTTGAGCAGACACAATGTCAAACAATAAATTCCGAAAATGTAATGCTGTGTAGAACTCAATGTTTCTGTATTCTTTTCACACCACGTTTTGAGCCAAGAGACTGTGATTTTGTACACAACTCACTGAACCCCTGTGCTCACTAGAAAAGCTAGAAAATACTGCATTGATATCATCGATATCATGCATTGACATTCACACCATGATTTGACTAATTGATAAAGGTTTTTGTACCCATGGACGTACCTTGACTGTCATAGAGCCTTGATTCATGATTCCGTTCCACAGCATCAAAATTCAAAAACCAAACGACTGCGGATGCTTAAAATAGCCCTACCGGGAATTGTCTCTTGTCACAATCTATAAAATAATTGAAAATATCAAGAAAAGTAAACACAATTATTGTTAGTGAACTCGTATGCGTTTTTGACGTTGAACAAAAATGGGGAACTAGGAAAAGGTCGCGTCCCTATCCAGAAAGCTTAACGTTTAGAGGTTTTATTGCTACAGATATGGAAATAGTTTATAGGTGGTGGCCGTAGATCTAGGCTTAGATCGTAAAATAGAAGTTTTTTTATGTTACTGACAGCTAGAATTGGTTATTTTGGTACTAGTTTTATTGAGATGGATTAAACTGTTGATAAAAAAAGACAGTTTTCATCTTTACGTTCCTTTTGTCTCATCTTTGACGTTTTTTCTCTTCGAGTTTTATTGATATTACCTTGAATAAACTTAAGATTTTGGTATCATATATTCAACAAATATCTCCCACTGCATAAAGTACAAAAGAAAGAGATTTGCCAAAGCTTGCAGGAGTGGAAGTCAATACTATAGCGTTCTTTTATCCTGAATTTCTTATTTTTCTCTGGTATTCAAGTCTGAAATTACACTAAAACATTAATTCACCTCAGGTTCGACTACGTCTCGCTAAAATATTCACCGATATTCAATGCACCCTTCTCAAAATTATCTTGAATGCGAGGCTAACATGAAAAAAAAAAAAAAGAAACGCCACAAATTCCATCGAGAAAAAGTATGATTTCTTTTGTGTTTCATGTTAGCCTCGCCGGCATCCAAGATACTTTTGAAAAGGGTGCATTGGCCTTCGGTGAATAATTGTTAAATATCTAGAAGCTTACTTTATTATCTTTAATACTTACTTTAATATCTTTGGCGCTAGGCCAAATGAATTTGATTGTATTTCATTAGGCTATATGTTGACGACAAATCAGTATTGTTTTCATTAGCACGCATCCCGACCTGATTAGTCGAATATGAACGGTTTCAAACGTCCTTATTAATCAATTATATGTTGTGGCCAAAGTTTCTTTTTTTACTGATACTCTTTCTTCTGTATTGATCAGCTCTCAATCTTCTAGTCATGATGTGCCTGCCGTCAGTAATTACTGTCTTCAGTCTTTTCATCATCGGTGTGCATGCCAACTGCAGATCTTCCACCAGCATGTTGAGGCTTAAGGGGTTCACTGTACGCTCTTTCCACAGTCCAAATATCCATGAATGCTATGAGATGTGCAAGAAAGGGACGGACTGTCTTAGCATTAACTACTACACAAGAGGTTCTTTGTGCGAGCATAACAATCGTACGATCTTACAGGAACCAAAGAATGCCGTACAAGATGCACGTGCTACATACTTTGACAACCCAGTGGACATCCCATACAGAGGTATGCAAGTGATACGTCACTCCCTTCTGCTTAGTTGCAACGAGTTATACATCATCCAGTTGAATTGCTAACCCTTATTATGCAGACAGTCACATTAATTCAAATTAAATGACGTTTATCTTTGTAAAGAAAGTTGTTTCATGATGTAATTATTGATTCTAGATTGCTTCGAGATCTACGAATCTGGTGAGAAACGTAACGGCATTTACACAATCAAGCCCGACAGTCAAGGGGCCTTTCAAGTCTACTGTGACATGACAACTGACGGAGGGGGTTGGACAGTGTTCCAGAGAAGACAAGATGGATCTGTAGACTTCTTTCTCGACTGGCAGCAGTACAAAAAAGGCTTTGGGAACCTGAAAGGTGAGTTCTGGTTGGGTAATGACTACATCCATCGCCTGACAGTAAGAAGACCCTGGAGTCTAAGAGTGGATCTGGAGGACTGGGGAGGAGTACGTAGATATGCCAAATATGGTAGTCTTAGCATTAGTGCAGAGTCAGACAAGTACAGACTAAAAGTATCATCGTATTCAGGTACTGCAGGAGACTCATTTGCAGGGAGACATAATAACCTTTACTTTAGCACCAAAGAGCGTGATTATGACTCATATGGAAGTGGCAACTGTGCAGTTGAAGCACACGGAGCCTGGTGGTACGATAATTGCGTCGATTCCAATCTGAATGGTTACTACTTTCAATCCCATGTGCAAAATTACTCGGCAATAATTTGGGACAGTTTTCACTCGGAAACTTCATTGAAATTTTCTGAGATGAAAATACGTCCTTGATTACCAAACACTTGTTGTTTGCTTAAGTCACCAAGATTCACTTATTTCATTTATCTTTGGTTTGTGATCTAAAAGTCCTGATCAAACGTCTTGGGGTGGTTGTCACTTGGGAGTTTCATTGAAATTTTTGAGATAAAAAGATGTCCTTGATTACAAAACACCTTTTGCTACTTTCAGTCTCATGGTTTGTGTGTGTTTTTGGTTTGTGATCTAAAATATCTGATTAAAAGTCTTGGGGTGGTTTTCACTCCGGAGTTTTATTGAAATTTTCTGAGATAAAAATATGTCCTTGTATTTGCGTGTTTACTTAAGGTGACTGACTACTTTTGAAGGTTCAATTTGAGCCCACGATGTGCGCGCGCACAAAATCCGCTGAAAACCGCATAACAACCTTCAATATTTATTGAGGAACCATACACTTTTGAACTTCAACAGAGCAAAAACCCCGAATTTTGCACGGGACTCTATATTTTTATTTGCATTTCCTAATACAAAAGGTAAAAATCAATCTTTTGAGAAAGTTTGAGAAAAACGTAATTATTAGAACTTATAAAATTTTTTTAATTAGTCTTCAAAAATAATGTTTAAAGTAGATGCCCTGAGAAAATTGTTTCCAGAAATTCTTTAATTTTTGAGTTGCAAGGCTTGATTTCCGCCATTTTTCTTCCGAAATCTTGTCAAGATGGTCATATTCAAAATTTATTATCTCGAAAACGAGCTCGGGACACCCCATGTTTCTTTTCATTTTTGGAATCAGCGTTAAATTCTGTGTAAAATATCTTTCTAAGAACATTTTGTAATTATTCCTTGCTAAAGTAGTCAGTCACCTTAAAGGCAATAAAGCATTAAAAGGTAAGAACTAGATCCCATTTTTTACAGTGGAAGAGCATTTTTGAGTAGAATTACCTAGTAAACACTTAGTGAAGGGGAAAGGATTCGATGGAAAAGATTTTCAGATAAAGTTTAATGGTTTTTTTAAAGTAGAGACATTTTTTACTATTTCTATTTTTTTTTTTAATTTTTATTTTTTTTATTCGGGCCATCTTGTTCAAAATTGCTGAAACTTGAAATGTTTTCAAATAAGAAGCGTTTTTTTAAGTGCATCGAGCGTCGTAGGAGTCAAATGGTTCAACACTGAGTTTTTGTCGTGTTTTTAGGGGCTATAGATCCCTTGTAGCACGTCGGAATGCCGCTTAATTTGGAGGACAAAACAACAGGTTCCAATTCTCAGAAGAGTGAAATTCTTTTGTTTTGTTCTACAAATTGTGCTGCTTTGACGTCACGTGCAACTGGTCTATTGCATGCATCATGGTCGAATATTTTTAGCATGATGCATCAGACTATGCCTTCAATAGAGAATTTGCAACATCACGTGATGGCAGCCATGGCAGGAGGCACAACAATAGTTTTTTCACCCTGGAAAACTGGAGTCTTTCTTAATTTAAACCAGATTAGGCCAGATTCAATTGTACCTCCCTCCTGTCATGGCTACCATCACGTGATGGTGCAAAGCCTCTATACACATTTCATACAAGGTACTTGTATAATACACCTAAATTAATAGATACATTCCAATATGGGTGCATTTTTTATTAATAGTGTCGCTCCATTAGAAATTGATTTTCGTAGATATTAATGTATATCTACCAGAGAGTTAATTATGAAAAAAAGAAAGCATACTCATAACAAGGAAATAACACATGATCTAAATTAGAGATGGAAAATGGATTTGATTTATTTACCGATCCAGCTGAACGAACAACTATTTGCGCAAAGCATTGTTGATCAAAACCTGAGGTCCTTCGGGCTTTGTTTTAAAAATCATTTCTCGAGTAGTATTTAGATGAATCACAGATATCACTCTGATTAAGAGTGTACTTTGTACTTTTCTGAGACTTAAAATGTATATAATGTATTCAATTGTCAATAGTTTTCTGGCAGAAAAAATGACAACGGACTGTGATTGGTTAAAAACATCAATGTCGCTCAGCTGGATTGTTTTAAGATTTAAATTATCGATTAACTAGCTAAAACAGCACTAAGCCACGTTTTACGACATGAACAATGCCTTAATATACTGGTTAACCAAGGCAAAACATGTTTATATTAAGTTCTCGTGAGCAAAACATATGCAGAACACTGGAAATAAATAGCTATCGCTCTTCCCAGCACTTAGAGAGGGGTTTCACGGCACCTAAGCCATCAGTTTCTTGGCATGAACTATGCATTATTATACTGATTAACTACTGAGGCCAAACAAGTTTATTTTGACTTCTCATGAGCAAAACATATACGGGAGATGAATAGCTCTTCCCAGCACTCTTTTTGCCGAATAGCATGACTGCCATAAAACCTCTCTCAGGCGCAAGAATTTATATAAGAAAAATTGCATGCTCTTCAAAATAGTCTTTACGTCAGTTTTTAAAGTCAAGGCATGTGCTTGTTATAATTAATAACATTTTATTGAATTTAAATAAAGCTATGCAATTAAACAATTGTTTTGTAGTCTTATTTGTTTTGAATGTTCTTTAACAAGTTTTTACAGTATATAGTAAATGTACAACGGAATATTCATTTGCTAACCAAGAAAAGAAGAAAAAAGAAAAGCAAACTTCCCCCTGTGTTGTGGTTGTCTTTTTTAATATTTTTTTTTTTTATTTTTTTTTATTTTTTTCTGCTTTTGCTTTTATTTTGTGGTTTATTATATTTTTTATTTGTTCTTTTATTTGTGTATTGTTGTTTTTTTTCTGTTTATTTTCCTATTTATTTTTCTAATAACTACAGCTACGAAGAGAAGACAACAACAACAAATTAAACAAAATCAAAACGAATCAAAACAAAAAGAAAATACGAGTGTAAGTAATAATATATCATTAGGCCTGAATCCATTCTTCGCTTATGCAGCAGAAAAATAAAATATGTCATCCGAATGGCAATGTTTATCATGTTTCTGATGCGAAATTTCTGATGTTTAACACCAAATCTTAGATCTATTATCATGGTAAGGAAGTCAAACGACTCCTTTGCAAACACACCTTACACACCGCTAATAGTCCGTTCGACGGAGCAGAAAAACCGGTTTTGGCCTCTCGTAATTAGGACAACTATACATTTCTAAGCTCAATGCTTCGTAAACATGCTCTTTTGCGACCAACCGAAGAAATGTCAAATGCGATCAAAATTTAGTGAATGCGGTTAAGAGATACAATGTCCTTTACTTTGGGAGAGGTGATATTTTGATCAGCAGACAATTCCGTAAGTATCTTCAAGTAGCTCTACTCTAGTTCGACAGGATTTTTGTCACACGCTTGGAGCAACAGTGACACAAATGAAACGCTTATAGTTTCGGCGTATCACTGGCAGTTAAAAAAAAAAGTGAAAACAACAGTTTTGTAGGCTTTCTGCTCTCCAACTTGGAAGTATATAACAGATAATTTTTTTGGTTTTTAGTAGTGTATAAAAAAAAAGATTCGAAAAATAACCAAAAACTTCATTTACAAAAGAACATGGATGCTTGCCGTTGAAGACATTTACAACATATTTTGTTCATTTGTTCGTGTTTGCTGACGTAGTTTTCTCAACGTACCAGTCTTTGTATTTTACTCTCACTTGTTTGTAAAAACCGAGTTTCTTTGTTTTCCGTGTTTTTGTCTTTTCTTTTTTTGCGTTTTTCCTTTCTGCTGGACGAATATTAGTTTGGACGGGTGATATCGCCTGATTCACGTCCTGCATGTGCCCCATTTGGACCAATGACAGCGCGCGAAAATTCATCGTTGGGTTATAAAGGTAAATATTCAACAATTATTCACCGAACGCGAAGTGATATCGCTGAATATTTACCGAGAAGTAACTATTCACCATATACATACAGCATGTATATATGTCGGTAAGGTCTTAGGTCTTAAGGTCTGCCAAATGAAAACTTGAAAAATTTATCAAGGTTTCGAAGTTTTGTAAAAGTAACTTAATCAACACCTGCAGCCTTTGATGCTGAACATAATCTTTCGAACCCACTCGCATTTTCTAAAATTGTATTCAATGTAAAGAAAAGTAAAGGGTTTTTTTGGTTTCGCAGCTTGATACATTTCCAGCTTTTAAGGACCGTATTACAGTGAGGACACGCGAACCATGAACACTTGATATTTATATACATTTTTTTTATTTTATGAACTTTCTACTGCTTCAAACCTTCTGAAAATGAAGCACTGAACTCAAATAATCTTATTGCTCAAAATAAATCATATTTCCATTCGATTCACACAAGGGATAAAGGAGAAAAAAAGTATAAGAAAACCTCAAAGTGTTCACGGTTTGAGTGCCCTCACTGTAATGTCTTCTTTAGTAATTATATTTTTTTTTCAAAATACATCCAACGGTGAAGATTTGTGTTGATTGGTTTGCCCAGTAACTTCCTTCAAAGCTATACTTTTTTTTCTCAATACATATTGATACATCGACCACGGTTCTTGAAAGCTGGAAATCTATCAAGCTGTGAAAATATAAAATAATTAAAATTATATATTTGAAAGCAATACCATGATTCAGCAGAATTCTCTTGAACTCGAAGAGTTCAAACTTCAAGGCAACTTTTTCAACGAGGCAACGAGTAAGTATACCAGACAAAAATTGATATCTATTATGACAGATGTGAATCGGATTTGAGATCAGATTTATTTATTTATTTACAATCTATAATGATTACATGTCCATTCATATTATACAACTAAAACTGAAAGGAAAAAGGGAAAATATAGTAAGCTAATAAGATGTCCCGTTTAAAATGCGTAAAACAATATTATATAGAGATTACTTCATGGAAAGTGCGCGCGTACGGTTTTTATTCACGAGTTGTGAAGTATCATAAAACGAACAAACGAGTCTTCGAGCGCGTGAGTTTGATGATACGAAACAAACAATGATTTGGTTTGAATTAGACAGTTTACAAAGTTCGTAGACAAAGCTCAGTTTGCAAACTGGAAATTATATCGCTGAAATGCTTTTTTCAATTGTATATTTTACAACGCTGTTTTACAAGCATAATAAAAACTTATTCTGATTAACTTCTAACTCGGTACCTAATTTTAATATTTTCAACACCTAGGCTTTTAGTTTACACCATAAATGATTGAGAAAGCTTACCGAAGTTTCTTTAGTTTAGTCGCCTTCTTCTTACACGACAAAGCTGCCTTTCAATTCCTCTTAAAAACTTTTAAGTTTTAAAAACAAAGTTTAAAAACTTTGTTTTTATTGCAACAAGCAATTAACAAAACCTTCACCCGGCAACCTTGTTAAATTACTACGCTTCTCAGTTGAGCTTGGAACGACCGAAGTTTTGTGAAGAAGTTTTGTCGTTAAAAACTGCATGTTGTCAGGGGCAACGTCAAAAGTATTTCGGTTGCCCCTGACAACATGCATTTTTCAACGACAAAACTTCGTCCTAAGCTCAACTGAGAAGCGTAGTACAATATTATAAGAATATTTTGAGCAGACACAATTTTAAACAATAAATTCTGAAAATGTAATGCTGTGTAGAACACAATGTTTCTGTATTCTTTTCACACCACGTTTTGAGCCAAGAGAATGTGATTTTTTAAACAACTCACTGAACCCCTGTGCTCACTAGAATAGCTAGAAAATACTGCATTGATATCATGCATTGACATTCACACCATGATTTGACAATTTGATAAAGGTTTTTGTACCCATGGGGTGTACCTTGACTGTCATAGAACCGTGATTCATGAGTCCGTTCCACGGCATCAAAAATTCAAAAAACCAAACGACAGCGAATTCTAAAAATAGCCCTACCGGGAATTGTCTCTTGTCACAATCTATAAAATAATTGTAAATATCAAGAAAAGTAAACACAATTATTGTTAGTGAACACGTATGCGTTTTTAACATGGAACACAAAAGAAACGCCACAAATTCCATCGAGAAAAAGTGTGATTTCTTTTGTGTTTCATGTTAGCCTCGCATCCAAGATACTTTTGATAAGGGTGCATTGGCCTTAGGTGAAGAAGCTTACTTTAATATCTTTAAGGTTTTTATAAAACTAGACACCAGCGCAGGGAAGAGCACGGGGGTACAACTCCCGCCTTCAACTTTTGGGGTAATCAATGGATTGTTTGTTTGTTTGTTTTTGTTTTTTTAAATTTTATTTCTTATTTATTCTTTACTTTTTTACTCTGGGTGACTCCCCTCAACATATTCATCTTTCCTAGCTACACCCCTGAAATGACATTTATAAAGGACGCCTTTAACGAAGGGCGCTAGGCCAAATAAATTTGATTGTATTTCATTAGGCTTTATGTTGACGACAAATATGTTTTTAATTAGCTTGTATCCCGACTTGATTAGTCGAAAATGAACGGTTTGAAACGTCCTTATTAATCAATTATATGATAAACATGGTATACATATGATGATGGAATGAAATGTGTATATGATCGTACCATACTGTGAAATACTCAGAAAAAACCAATTCTGAGCCCTAGTCCCATCTGGGGCTCAGAATTTGTTTTTTCTGAGTATTTCACAGCATGGTACGATCATATACACATTTCAATCAATTATATGTCGTGGCCAAAATCTCTGTTTTACTGACATTCTTTCTTCTGTATTGATCAGCTCTCCATCTTCTAGTCATGATGTGCCTGCCGTCAGTAATTACTGTCTTCAGTCTTATCATCATCGGTGTGCATGCCAACTGCAGATCTTCCATCAGCAAGTTGAGGCTTAAGGGGTTCACTGTACGCTCTTTCCAAATTCCAAATATCCTTGAATGCTATGAGATGTGCAAGAAAGAGACGGACTGTCTTAGCATTAACTACTACGCAAGAGGTTTTTTGTGCGAACATAACAATCGTACGATCTCACAGGAACCAAAGAATGCCGTACAAGATGCACGTGCTACATACTTTGACAACCCAGTGGAGATCCCATACAGAGGTATGCAAGTGATACGTCACTCCATTCTGCTTTGAAGTATTATTTGCAACAAGTTATACATCATCCAGTTGAATTGCTAACCCTTATTATGCAGACAGACACATTAATTCAAATTAAGTGACGTTTGTCTTTGTAAAGAAAGTTGTTTTATGATGTAATTATTGATTCTAGATTGCTTCGGGATCTACGAATCTGGTGAGAAACGTAACGGCATTTACACAATCAAGCCCGACAGTCAAGGGGCCTTTCAAGTCTACTGTGACATGACAACTGACGGAGGGGGTTGGACAGTGTTCCAGAGAAGACAAGATGGATCTGTAGACTTCTTTCTCGACTGGCATCAGTACAAAAAAGGCTTTGGGAACCTAAAGGGTGAGTTCTGGTTGGGTAATGACTACATCCATCGCCTGACAGTAAGAAGATCCTGGAGTCTAAGAGTGGATCTGGAGGACTGGGTAGGAGTACGTAGATATGCCAAATATGGTAGTTTTAGCATTAGTGCAGAGTCAGACAAGTACAGACTAAACGTATCATCGTATTCAGGTACTGCAGGAGACTCCTTTGCAAGGAGACATAATAACCTTTACTTTAGCACCAAAGATCGTGATTTTGATCAATACGGGGGTGGCAACTGTGCAGTTGGAGCACACGGAGCCTGGTGGTACGATGCTTGCTTAAATTCCAATTTGAATGGTTACTACTTTCAATCTCATGTGCAAAACTACTCGGCAATACTTTGGGACAGTTTTCACTCGGAAACTTCATTGAAATTTTCTGAGATGAAAATACGTCCTTGATTACCAAACACTTGTTGTTTGCTTAAGTCACCAAGATTCACTTATTTCATTTATCTTTGGTTTGTGATCTAAAAGTCCTGATCAAAAGTCTTGGGGTGGTTGTCACTTGGGAGTTTCATTGATTCTTTTTAAAGATAAAAACATATTCTTGATTACAAAACACCTGCTGCGTGCGGAAGTCATCATGATCCACTTATTTTATTCGTATTTGATTTGTGACATGATCTAAAAGATCTGATCAAAAGTCTTTAGTTAAGGCTTTTGTTATATAAAAGATCTGCGTTTCGATGTATATTTATGATTTTACACCGCTCAGCCCAACGGAGGGAAAGAAAAATAACCTCTGCTCGCAAGGTATTATCGATTGTAAGCGTGATTTTTATTTCAAATATATTATTTATTTTATAGATAGTTGAACATTAGTATCATTTGTCCGGTTAAAAGTGCATTTGGATGAAAACGTCCCAATAGTCCTGAAAGTACGAATAATCAATCAAGTGTTTGAAGATAATATCCTTCAATTATGATTATGATAACCAGATTGGCAAAAAATGTAGCCTAGTTGGGAGCCGCTTGCAGTTGAGAAATTGTTGTTTTTAAAAATGCTAAAAGAACTAACAATAAGTTTGAATGCATGTCGTCATTTACTCAAAATTTAAATGCTGAAAAATATTGGTAATTTTTATCTGCCACTTTTGATTGCGAGGAAAATATGTTGCATGGCTAAAATTAGGGTCAGATAGATAAGTTTAACCAAGTTTCAAGTCATTTCCAATGTTCAGCAATTATAATTTAAGTACCTCTTTAAGTAGTGTTTAATAAACGAGCAGGAGTGTTTTATTAGGTTTAAAACCACGAGGCGTAAAACTCATGAACAATTCACAAACCTTTGGTAGAATTAGAGCGACCATACATGTCACGAACATGGACTTTTATATATCGATAGAAGATTGTGCGTAACTTTCATGCGCAGTCGAGGTTTATACGTCACTGTCATGTTTAGTCAGCCGCGAAAAGGCTCCCAGATTTTGAAGATGGTTTTTTCAAATATTGTCTATTTTGCAATTATGACCACCGAAAATTCAAACATCCGGATTTAGCGCGTCATTGCGCGCGATCTAAAAAATATATCATCAATCTGAGACACCTTTTGGAAGCTCATTATCCACAGAGCATGCTAATGTACTTTTGATCGAAATTCTGATCCTGCGTGAAGTTGTCAAATGAAGTGCAGTAGAATGTCACTTTGAACCGAATAACTTTTTTAATGTTCCAAAATAGGCCATTTTAAATAGATGTTCGAAAACTACATTTATTTAGCTCTAAGAAAAGGTATATTTTTATGGCAAAATATTGTAAAGCCTGTGCGAAATTTGAGGTGGCGCGTATTTTGGTACTAATCATATCCTGATACCTTAAGTATCAACTAAAAATGTATTTTTCAGTGTTTTTCTAATCGTTCTGCAAACCTTAGCAGACGATTTTAGATTGACACTGTCTGTATTTGATGTAAATTAAACGGGAGAATGAAGTTTGCTCTCACAGCATGTGCCAGGTACGTTACAATTAAGTTTTTTTTTTGCGTTTTTAGGCTGTCGGCTTCTATGCTGATAAACAGGTAGCTCCAGGTCCTACTGCGGCGTTATTTCGAATAGTTGGCTTGTGGCCATGGACAATACTGTGAAACTGATATTTTAGCCGCAGTACCAAGGGTCCTATTTTGAGGAAAAACGAAAAAACAATCGAGGCTGGGCACGCTCTCTGTCGATTTTTCCCTTACAATTTCCAGTGATGCATTGCGATGTTGATTTGATTGTGAAAAATTGATAGAAATAATTATAGGTAAGCATTAAAAGGTAAAGACTATATTACCGTTGAAAGGCATTTTGATGACCCAATGCAAGATTAGCCATGCTAAATTGGTTATTCATCCTTAAATAAAGTTTATTATTATTATAATCATCATTATTATTATTATTATTATTATTATTATTATTATTATTATTATTATTATTATTATTGGATATTTATTTACCGGCCCTTCGCTCAGTCTTTGTTTTAAAAATCCTTTGTCGAGTAGTATTTAGATGAACCACAGATATCACTCTGATTAAGAGTTTGGTACTTTTCTGAGACTTTAAATGTATTGGTTTCAATTGTCAATACTTTTCTGGTAGAAAAAAATGCTTTAACATAGGGCCGGCCATTAAAAAACAACAACGGACTGTGATTGGTTAGAAAATTTAATGCCGCTCAGCCGGATTGCTTTAAGATTTAGAATATCGATTAACTAGATAAAACAGCACTAAGCCACGTTTTACGACATGAACAATGCCTTAATATACTCATTAATCAAGGCAAAAATGTTTATATTAAGTTCTCGTAAGCAAAACATATGCAGAAAACTGGAGATAGCTATCGCTCTTTCCAGCACTTAGAGAGGGGTTTCACGGCACCTAAGCCATCAGTTTCTTGGCATGAACTATGCATTATTATACTGATTAACTACTGAGGCCAAACAAGTTTATTTTGATTTCTGATGAGCAAAATATATACGGGAGATGAATAGCTCTTCCCAGCACTCTTTTTGCCGAATAGCATGACTGCCATAAAACCTCTCTCAGGCGCAAGAATTTATATAAGAAAAATTGCATGCTCTTCAAAATATTCTTTACATCAGTTTTTAAAGTCAAAGCATGTGTTTGTTATAATTAATAACATTTTATTGAATTTAAATAAAGCTATGCAATTAAACAATTGTTTTGTAGTCTTATTTGTTTTGAATGTTCTTTAACAAGTTTTTACAGTATATAGTAAATGTGCAACGGAATAAACGGAAACTTCCCCCTGTGTTTGTGGTTGTCTTTTTTAATGTTTGAATATATTTTTGTTCTTCTGTTTTTGCCTTTATTTTTTGGTTTATTATATTTTTTATTTGTTTTTTTAAATTTATTTTTTCCTGTTTTTCTTATCATGATATTGTTTCTTTTTTTCTGTTTGTTTTTCTATTTATTTTTCTAATAACTACAGCTACGAAGAAAAGACAACAACAACAACAAATTAAACAAAATCAAAACGAAACAAAACAAAAAGAAAATACGAGTGTAAGTAATAATATATCATTAGGCCTGAATCCATTCTTTGCCTATGCAGCAGAAAAATAGAATACGTCATCCGAATGGCAATGTTTATCATGTTTCTGATGCGAAATTTCTGATGTTTATCACCAAATCTTAGTCTATTATCATGGTAAGGAAGTCAAACGACTCCTTTGCAAACACACCTTACACACCGCTAATAGTCCGTTCGACGGAGGAGAAAAACCGGTTTTGGCCTCTCGTTATAAGGACAACTATAAATTTCTAAGCTCAATGCTTCGTAAACATGCTCTTTTGCGACCAACCGACGAAATGTCAAATGCGATCAAAATTTAGTGAATGCGATTTAGAGATACAATGTCCTTTACTTTGGGAGAGGTGATATTTTGATCAGCAGACAATTCCGTAAATATCTTCAAGTAGCTCTACTCTAGTTCGACAGGATTTTGGTCACAGGCTTGGAGCAACCGTGACACAAATGAAACGTATAGTTTTGGCGTATCACTGGCAGTTTAAAAAAAATGGTGAAAATAGCAGCCTTAGACTACAATGTAGGTTTTCTGCTCTCCAACTTGGAAGTATATAACAGATCATTTTTTTGGGTTTTAGTAGTTTATAAAAAAAAATTTCGAAAAATAACCAAAAACTAATTCATTCACAAAACAACATGGATGCTTGCCATTGAAGACATTTACAGCATATTTTGTTGATTTTTTCGTGTTTGCTGGCGTAGTTTTCTTAACATATATACCCGAGTCTTTGTATATTACTCTCACTTGTTTGTAAAAACCGAGTTTCTTTGTTTTCCATGTTTTTGTCTTTTCTTTTTTAACGTTTTTCCTTTCTGCTGGACGAATATCACTTTAGACGGGGGATATCGCCTGATACACGTCCTGCACGTGACCCATTTGATCCAATGACAGCGCGCGAAAATTCATCGTTGGGTTATAAAGGTAAATATTCAAAAAAATTTTTACCAAACGCCAAGTGATATTGTTAATATTTACCGAGACGTAACTATTCACCATATACATACAGCCTGTATATATGTCTGTAAGGTCTGCTAAAAACGTGACAAATTTATCAAGGTTTTGAAGTTTTGTAATAGTAACTTAATCAACACCTGCAGCCTTTGATGCTGAACATAATCTTTCGAACCCACTTGCACTTTCTAAAATTGTATTTAATGAAAAGAAAAGTAAAGGGTTTGATAGTTTTGCAGCTTGGTAAATTTCCAGCTTTTATTAGGACTGTATTACAGTGAGGACACGCGAACCATGAACACTTGATATTTATATAATATTATTTTATATTTTATGAACTTTCTACTGTTTCTAACCTTCTGAAAATGAAGCACTGAACTCAAATAATCTTATTGCTCAAAATAAATCATATTTCCATTCGATTCACACAAGGGATAAAGGAGAAAAAAAGTATAAGAAAACCTCAAAGTGTTCACGGTTTGAGTGCCCTCACTGTAATGTCTTCTTTAGTAATTATATATTTTTTTCAAAATACATCCAACGGTGAAGATTTGTGTTGATTGGTTTGCCCAGTAACTTCCTTCAAAGCTATACTTTTTTATCAATACATAATTGATACGTCGATTACGGTTCTTGAAAGGTGGAAATCTATCAAGCTGTTAAAATATAAAATAATTAAAAGTATATATTTGAAAGCAATACCATGATTCAGCCACAATTCTCTTGAACTCGAAGAGTTCAAACTTTAAGGCAATTTTTGTAACAAGGCAACGAGTAAGTATACCAGACAAAAATTGATATATATATATTATGAAAGATGTGAATCAGATTTGAGATCAGATTTATTTATTTATTTACAATCTATAATGATTACAAGTCTATACTTATTATCCAATTAAAACTGAAAGGAAAAAGGGAAAATATAGTAAGATAATAACATGTCCTGTTTAAAATGCGTAAAACAATATTATAAGAATATATTGATCAGTGTGGGTATATACAGACACAAAGTCAAACAAATACTGAAAACGTATTTCTGTGTAGAATTTACATTAACAAAAACAAAAAAACAAAAATTAAACTGTGTTTTTGGCAAAATTTCAAATGAAGCAGTCGATGGCAATAAAGGATAACATTCATCATTTATCAAAATGTTACTTAAAGTAAAAATTTCAAGTATCAGGAACTATTTCCTATTATTATTACTATTCCTATTATTACTATTTCGTTGTTGTTG